>JABFFE010000415.1:0-102487 GCA_013623625.1 Fusarium setosum | reverse complement strand
ATGAGATGAGATGAGATGGGAAGACTGCACTGTAGATGTGGGCTTGCTTTTTTGGATGCGGGGACTTGACCAAATACGGTACTCGGCGTAGAAACAGCAATTACATGGGTAAGTGATGTACGTACAAGGACCGGCAAACTTGGATTTTTAGATGCGGGTTCTGAGATGCCGGGCCCTAGATGGACGAATGGAGATCGGCATGGTTGGGTTAAGGTTGGGCCAGGCAACGCCCACGGGGCTTTTGTCGCACTTTTGGTAAAATGACGGCGTTGAAGCTTGTGATGGATGTTTGTTGACAGCAACCGCCAGCGTTGCAGTTGACGATAGCCTCGAAGGTATTTTCACAAGGGGGGGAGAGGGAGAGGGAGAGAGAGAGAGAGGCCCAAGTCATTCTGCGCCATGATCTGAGATTGTCGGCAGGGCTCAGGGAATATGATAGCTCTTTTTCCTTCCCCTCTCCGTCTTTGGACGGAACGTTCGGGGGTCTTGATCCGCCGGTCCTTCGACGATAGGGTGCTTTAGTACTGCAACCTGCCAGGGTTTTTAGACATCCAGAATGGGGCCCCTCTGCGCTGCATGGGGAATCCACTTCCCACGTTTGAAACGAATGGGCATGGCATTTCTCTGAGGCTGTCGAGTGGTGGTGGTACCTGTCCCTTGGAAGCTTGGGGTCGTGCTAAGGCGAGCGGTCATGGTCTTAGTGTGTCTTGGCTCTAGCGCCTGCAGATTGATTGTCAAGCGGTTAGATTTTTTGAAGCTACCTATGTATCCATTCTGATCCCCGTTCCCATGTCCTGATCATGTTCGTACTGTACTGTGGTATCTGGGTTTTCCCTCTGCTCTAGTTAGCCTCGTCATTTGGGACCATCATCTGGTTGGATAGCTGTTCTTTGTTACTAATAGTATCGAGATAGCACCTCGGAGACAGAGAAGGAGAATTCCGTGCAATCACTCGGAGACTAGACCTTGGCAGACTAGTGTCTCTATTCTCTATCCCCATCTATGCCTCTCTGGAGCGCTGACCTGATAGACATCCATTTGATCACTCACCCAGTTGCAAAGGAAAAAGGAAAATTCAGATGGGTTGGATTCTGCTATGCTGCGCCTCAAGCTCGCTTCTCTCCTTCAGTCTCCTCGTCCATGAGCATCAAGCACTTTTGTGTCTCTCAGCTGTCTTTAGTTTTCGTGACACCCACCATTGTACCCCCGTTCGACTTCTTCAGGTGCCAGGCCCTGAATGTTGGAGTCTCAAGGCGGCAAGGTAGGTAAAAGTCAGGTAGGTAGGCAGGCTGTCGGTACCCTCTTTCCTGCCTCGAAGGTTTTCGTCGAGCCTCGCCTGGAATAGTTCGCCATTTCCCCCCTCCACATCTCCTTCCCACACTTCCCACCTCATTATCGTGTCGCCCTTTTCTTTCCCTTCGAATTCCTGTTTTTCCGTTCACCTTATTACGCCTTGCTTACCAAGACAAACCAAGTTTTGGCCGTTGGCTCGAGGCTATCCGCCGCCTGGCCTGACACTGTGTACCTTGCCCATTTAGGACCGCCATCACCATCACCATCGCCGGAGCCCCCCCCACAGTATACGGCAAAAACCACCGCCCTCATCTCCACACATCCCAACATCCCGCTAGCTACAGGCGGCGGGTACAGTACCGCCCTTGGGTCCCCGGGGGTGCGTGCTGCCCTTTCTCGGCCCTTTCTCGTCGTCTTGTCAGTTCGCTTCGCAAACTTGGGACAAACTGGGGCCTTACTAGAGGTCACTTACATTACCGGCTGGGTCCCTCTTTTTGGTCTGCGGTACAAGAAGAAGCTCATCTTCTTTACCTCTGGGCGAGAGAGCAACAGAGCGAGAGAGAGACAGTCGAATTATCAGAGACAAGAAGCCGGCTCAGACATCCGGACCGGACGGACGACCAGGCGGCTCGATCACCAGCAAACGGACAAGACAAACCACTGAACACAAAGATCGTCACCGCACCCTTGCTGCGAGCCGCAGTCCCTGTCGCCGGGCAGACTTCACAGGAAGAGCGAGAGCAGCGTCTCTTTTCGCTCCGCCGGCCGAGCTCGACTGGCAAACCGCCGACTCTCGAGTTACACAAACATGTTTCAGTTGCTCCAGCATTTACCTCCAGAAGCTTCCTTATAGTAGACTATCCCAGGCCTTTGGCTGTTGTCTCGCTCCTCTCCCCGTCCTCTCCCGCGCTTCGAGCACGACCACACACCTATTTTCATCCCCCCCCTTTATTCAGGCATACTGTATGCGCCCTTCCGTCTGTCCCAACCTATTGAACTCTTCAAATCATATTTTTTTTTTTTGGATACGCTTTTCCCTTCTCCCTCTCTGCTGTCTCTGATCCCACCCTGCTCTCTGGTTCGCTCATTCGCCTTTACTTCGTCTCTATTAATCAAGTCGAACTATTTTCAGTCTTTTGAACACCCCGTTTCCGCAATCAGTGCGTTCCAATAGTTTTTGGCTCGGACTGAGGCGTTGACCCCGACATGAAGAGTTAAAAACCGCTATGTGAAGCTGTCAACTACAGAGAACTGCGTGGTTGAGAGCGAGTGAAATCTGCACCGAACCAGTGGCTCCCATCATGGATCGTGATTCTGGAGCGGCATCCGTGTCTGCTGCTGGAAAGGCCCCTGTGGTCCCAAATCAGCAAGAAGATGGCAAAGATGACCCGGAGCGCAAGAGGAACAATATCCGCAAGAGAACTAAAACTGGTTGTCTAAGTGAGTTTCTTGGTCTCGTTCTACGTACCTCTTTGTCCCAAACACGGCGTTACTAACACGTATTTTGCTCAAGCCTGTCGCAAACGGCGCATCAAGTGCGATGAGGGTAGACCGACATGTAATAACTGCATCAAATCCAAGCGCCAATGCGAGGGCTACAGCCAGCGGGTTATCTTCAAGGACCCAATGGGCGCGATACAAGCTGGTCCTTACGGACCTGCTCTATACCCACCTGGAGGTTCACACCTCGTCGGACACTTACAAGTGAAGACGTCTTCTCAAGGCCCGTTGCCTATGATCGCCCCCAAACCCCCCTCCTTTGGCTATCATGGACATCCGAATGTGCCCTATGGGCACTATGTCCACGGGCAGAGTGCAATGCTCCCTGGTGCATATGACTTCAACGCGCCCGCAGTTCCACATCCATATCATCCACCTGATGGCATAATGGATCCTGAACCCCGCGCAGGATACCCTGGGATACCACAAGATCCTCGTTCGCATCATTTCGGTCCTCCGACCAGCGGACAAAGCAGTGAACCTTGTGCGAGTGGCAGCCACACGACTCCTGTTAGCATCAAGAGGGAGCCAGCCGAAATGGACAGGTCAGTACCGGATCCCGCTCTTGATTACGACTTTCCGGAGGACGATGCCTCGATGGGTGAATCAGACGATGAGACTCGAGATCCTCGGGAGGTTCTCGGGCCGGTCATGAAGCAGTTCAATGGAACTTGGGACTTGAACGGCACTCGAGTTCGAGCCTTTTCTACATTCGCTCAATGCAACATACTCTCTGACTATACCGCCACAGCCCGGATAACGGAACTCAAGGACCCTAGAATGCTGTCTATCTTCATGCACTTCATTCAGGTTACAGGACCAAGCATGTCTTTGTATGAGAGGCACCCCTTCGACCACACTGGCGAGAATTCATTCGACCCTACCCCGAAGGGGGCTAATAACCTTTGGAGCTGTAAGTCTTTTTTGACGTGAATCCTTGTCTGAAGCTGACCGTGGATCAGATACCTTTCCCGTCATATCATTGAATCATCCTGCCCTTCTTCACTCCATGCTTGCTTTGGCTGCGTTGCAGATCGCAAAACTTCAAAAGATGCCGGCCACGGCTGCGATGAAACACTATCACCTGGCAATCCGTAGGATAGCCAGAAATGTCAACACTCCCCTCAGGCGGACGCAGCCTGCAACCGTAGCAGCAACCCTTTTGTTAGCATACTTCGAAGTCTGGTCGTCGGATCATACCAAATGGTGCAACCACCTGTTCGGTGCTAGAATTTTGTTTCGTGAGATACCCCTAAAGGTGATGTCACGGAGATTTCTGCCAGTGAAGCGGCTCAAACAAGCGGAAAGGGATGCTCGGAACCAGAACCAGATGGACAGCTTCTTTCCCGGTTTCCGTGTGACCTCACAAAGCGAGCTTAACGACCTTGACTACGACTTGCTCCACACGCTTTCGGGTCACGGCATGACACCAGATGATTACGGTCTTGGCGAAACGCAGCGCATCGATTCATCTGTTGACTCGGTAACTGATAGAGACATTGAGCAGTACGAGAATGTGAGGGATTTATATTGGTGGTACTGTAAAATGGATGTATATCAGAGCATGCTCGGAGGCACCAAGTTATTGTAAGCCACCCCTTTGCCCGTTAAAATGGCACAACTGACTGTCTTAGTATGGAATACGAATTTTGGTCTCAGTGCCCACCACGGGCACCAGTTTCAAAGCTGGAAGCTATGTAAGCAAAGTTGACGATATCCCGAAGCAAATAAAAGACTGACTGGTGGATTTAAGATATGGATCATATGATCACCTTATACTCTTACTCGGCCGCCTTTCTGAATTCGCCTCCAAGGACGTGTCGAGAAAACGAAAAGTACACCGCGCCAAAGGGCCTTCTCCTGGAGCACCGAATACTTCGCCTCCTGCTTTCCCTGGCATCGTGCCCACGCATGGAGAGTTCAAGGTCCCAAGAGGATTTACACCACCCCCCAACTCATCCCCGCAGAGTGACTCTACCGATGATCATGATCCCGAAGGTAGCTTTCAAGCTGCTCTGCAGGAGTGGGAGGCTATTAAACACGGATTTGAGGTCTTTGAAAACAGCTTGGGCTCAGAGTTCCAACCACTGAGGCCAGAATACTCGGACAAGAGAGACTCTCCATTTGGAATGACGTTGCAATACCGGACATTCTCAGTGGCTGGGATCTGGATGAACTACTACATGGGCATGATTCATCTCTTCCGGACTCACCCCTCGATGCCTCCCGCAGCGATGCAGGCAGCTGGATTATCGGCTCGCCAGACAGCGCGCTACTCGAACACACTGGGCCGAGTGGCGGCGGGCTTATCGGACGATTGCTCCCAGGTAACAGAGATCACCACGTTGGTCAGTGCAGCCTTCATTGAGAGCTGCTTCTGCCTGTTTGTGGCAGCTATCGAGGTATGTACTTTCTATCCAGGGCCCCCGAGCCCCTGAACTTGATGCTGATTACTCCCAGTACCAAGATGAAGCACAACGGCACTGGGTCATAGGGCGTTTGCGTGATATTGCTCGACTGACAGGCTGGCAGTCTGCGAGAAGGATCGCGGACGGTTGCGAGTCGTCTTGGATCAAGGCGGCGCAACTAGGCCGTGGTGCGCCCTGGGTTCGCACCGCTGAGACTGGCTCAGCGCCCGTCTCGGTCTGGCAGAACCCGAGACGCATCGACAAGGTCATCCAAGAGCTCGAACCCAACGAGGACCAACGTATTGTGGTGGCCAAGTCGGAACGGGCATCGTATGCCCTTGGCTTGTTGAGTGTTGAACAAGATCTTGAGCTTCTGGAACTAAAAGATGACGGATAAGTTAACAATAGAGAAGAATGGATGTGGGGTAATATGATGGGCGAAAGGAAAGTTATTGGAGCGTTGCTTGTCTTTTTATCCTATAACGCGACATGAGTCTCTGGTTCGCAGATTTGGTGCATGCATGCTGGACTACCTTAGATAGAATAGCCATCATAAAGAAAAAGGGGGTGAAAGTAGCAGGCAAATTCTGTGCGAGGAAGTTAGATGCTCCTTGTAATCACTTGTGAGTACCCATAAAATTAATGATACATAATAGCGGCCTCTGTCAGGAGGCCGAGAGGCGCCTTGTCTACGACTCCGTGAATACCTTGGTAACTCGTGGTTGCACGCCGGCCCAAATGCTCCCAAGATCAGGTTTCTTTGTGTCTATTCGTGGTTTCTTTCATCAATAATCATCCTGCTTAGTTGGCAGGCAGCCGCTCTACGACTGTAGCCATCTCTTCATCTGTGTATATTCTGAAGCCCTTCTCCCGGGTTACGCTGGCCAGCTGCACGTTCTTGGCGTCTAGTTTCTCCTCCATCACCTGCTTCAATGTCTTGAGGACGAGAGTCTCTGCATCTGTGAGGGTCAAGGACTGGGGAGAGAAGAGTATTGAGTCAGCTACTACTGGAGAACCGCCGAACCGCGTGGGGCCAGGAAACTCACCTTGTGGTATTCATTTTGCAGCTCTGCCTGAGCACCCTCGGAGCCAGAGCCAATAGCCTTGGCGTCGTAGCGGTAAAAGGTGCCACTGGGCTCAGCATGGAACAACTGGGGACCGTCCTCGTCGAAGCCGGCAATGAGCAGGGCGACACCAAAGGGACGGCTCATGATGGTCTCCTCGCCGTCGGCACCCTCGCCGAAGCGCAGGGCAAGGTCGCAGATGGCCTGGGTGCAGCTCTCGACGCGGAGGGGCTCGTTGTAGTTGAAGGCGTGGGACTGGCACTCGACGCGGGCGTGCTCGACCATGGAGCGGGCGTCGGCCTGGAGGCCCGACATGGCGCAGCCGATGTGGCGGTCGATCTCGACGATCTTCTCGACGGAGGAGGTCTCGAGGAGGGTCGAGGTGACGCGCTTCTCAACGCCGAGGATGACGCCCTCTGAGGTGGCGACGCCGATGGCCGTGGAGCCGAGCTTGATGGCCTCGAGGGAGTATTCGACCTGGAAGAGGCGGCCTTCTGGGGAGAAGGTGTTGATTCCCCGGTCTGGCGCAGAGTGTTAGCCAAGCTGTGACCGGGATAGGGCAGCTACGAAAGGAGACAAGAAGAGCTCGAGAGGAGGGAGATAGAGAGAACGTGCCGTATTCGGATCTTGCCATAAACATCTTGGCGGTTTTGTTGTGTGGTTGAGAGAGCTAGAGAGGGCGGCAAATGGGTTGGAAGAAGAGTGATGAGGCTCGTGGAAAGGTGCCTCCAAAGTCAACCTGTGAAATTGAGCTTGCGTCGGGGAGTGGAATGCGATCGGTGGGAGTTGAAGATGGTGGGAAGGCTGAAAGAGAAGGCGATGGATGATGGGGATGTGAGCTCTGGTGGAGTTTGGAAGCAACACTCAAGCCAGGCAAGCACTCCGCCTACGTAGCCGCGCTGCACTAGGAAACGGCCTGGAAGGTCAGAGGCCAGGGCGTGCTGTCCAGTGGAGGGGGGCCGATAAAGCCACACTTTCACCGCCACAGTTCGAACCTCAAGTGCCGACAAGCTATGAGATGCAGGTACAAGCAAGAGAAGAATGTTTGCATGAACTCATATGATAAGGTAGCTCATAGGGGAGAGAGCTTTGATGTCATTTTTCTAGACTGTGAATATCTATGTTTTGTTTCATGGTTTCCAACTGAATCTTACCCCTACAAGCCTTAAATGTCGGTACCTACCCAGGTAGCTTGGCCGTCAATTTATTCCGACGCGACGAAACAAACCCCACGTCACGTCGCGCGCGATTGGGCACACACTTAGACCTACAGCTTCCCCAAATCGGCCAATTCCTATATCAACAACCTCGAACTCCTCCCAACCAACAACAATAGCCACAACTCCCGGTCCCAATCTTCCGGGTCGAACGGCGCTAGGAAACCTCCGGGAGGCTTCCTTTTCAGATGTAGACGGGGGCTAAATCATGTCATCCGGCGCACCAAGAGCATCGGGCCGAGCAAGCGCCAACGACAACCGCGACGAGCGGCCCCGCGTCTCCGCAACCCATGGCAATAGCTTCAAGAGCGAGCGCTCCGAGTCCAGCAAGGGGCCGTCCCCGCATCCAGGCAGTTTCCCAGGCGTCCATCACAAGCGCACCGCCTCGGGAAACCCGAGACCAAACAGCCGGAATGTTGAAGAGCGTCGCTATGAGGAGCGGAGGGTAACAGAGCGCACCTATGAAGCCCACGTCGAGCGCGTGGTGCCCCGAACAACGAGTCCAGAGAGAGCTCAACGGCGGAGGGGACCCTCGGAGAGCAGGACGGAAGCACCGAGGCACAAGACACCCGAGGCGCGACCGCGGGAGTCGAGAGCTGAGACCCCTCAAGGTATGCTCCTCTGCTACACTTACTCGTAAGCGACAACTAAGACTGACCCTGTGTAAAGCGCCATGGAACCCCGAAGCGACACTACTACCGCATACGACGGCACCTCTAGCATCTCGAATATCCATACCCCCTCTCGCGTCGACCGTCCCTCAAGCCCCTCAACCGAAACCACTGAGCGAGCTGAGCCTCGAGTTGCAAGAAGCCGCCATAGTAGAAGACCTACTCTTTGTCTTTATGGGATATGAAGGACAATACATCAGATTTGCCAAGGGATATAACCCAAATGAAGAGAGAGACAGGTTATCCGGGCCAAGCTTCAGGACCCTCCCTGGTCTCGACCCCAGCTTGCAGGACCTGACGCAGTCAATGCTCAGAATGGCCACCTACTACTCTGCCCTAGAGGCCTTTGTTGACGTTCAGAGCCGTGAAGAGTTTGGCGCCGTGAACCACGCCCTCTGCGCGTCAATACGCAAGTTCTTGCATGACTATCTAGTCATGATCGCGCAGCTCGAGACACAGTTCCTCACCAGCGACACTTTCACCGTGCATGTGCTCAACATCCATACCCTGTCTACCAGTCAGATGATGCTGCAACTATACTCGCTCGCCCACGAGCTCCTAAAGAAGAATGCTCTACTGGATGATGAGACGGACGAGTCCGAGGATAGTGCCGACGATTTCGAAAACATCTTGGAAACCTTGCGAGATGGAGGCGAGCTAGTGCCCGGCAACATGACAGGGAAGAAAATCTGCAAGGGCGGAGTCGTCCTTGGTTTGATCACAAAGCGTCTAGAGTCGTTGTCGGGCGATCCAGCGGCTCGCGCCCTGCTGACAACTCTGTTGCGAGATGCGAGCAAGCCTTACATGGTCATGCTCAACGAGTGGCTTCATCATGGGGGGATTCATGACCCGCATGCCGAGTTCCTCATCAAGGAGCAGAAGAGTATTCGCCGCGAAAGATTGGAGCAAGATTATACCGACGAGTATTGGGAACGAAGATACACGATACGGGACCACGATGTCCCCCCGCAACTCGAGGGCGTCAAGGACAAGGTCTTGCTGGCCGGAAAGTACCTGAACGTTGTCCGCGAGTGCGGAGGCGTCGACGTTAGCAAGGTGGTAAAGGATGTGCCGGCATCTTTCGACGACAACCGGTTCCTCGAGAACGTCAACAACGCATACGCCCACGCCAACGAGTCCCTCATGCAGCTACTACTCACAACACACGCCCTGCCCGCCCGTCTGCGCTCGCTCAAGCACTACTTCTTCCTCGACCCC
Source organism: Fusarium setosum (assembly GCA_013623625.1). Taxonomy (NCBI): domain Eukaryota; kingdom Fungi; phylum Ascomycota; class Sordariomycetes; order Hypocreales; family Nectriaceae; genus Fusarium; species Fusarium setosum. The sequence continues at coordinate 93,116 of JABFFE010000415.1, read as the reverse complement.
TCAGATTACTTCTCCTACTTCCTCGAGCTGGGTGCTTCTGAGCTGCGCAAACCCGTCAAGGCTGTTAATACCGGCAAGCTGCAGTCCTTGCTAGACCTGGTCCTGCGGCAGCCCGGCAGCCTCGTCTCACTTGACCCCTTCAAGGAGGACGTCAAGGTGGAGATGAATGAGATTACCCTCACAAAGGCCCTGCAGCGGGTGGTTAATATCACCGGTATCGAGCAGGGCGAGGCCCTGCAGCCGCTGGCCAACCAGCCAATCGAGAACGACAAGAACGCCGTCGGCTTCACGTCTCTTCAGCTCGACTACCTAGTTCCCTTCCCCGTCTCCCTCGTCATCAGCCGCAAGACTGTATGGCGCTACCAGGCCCTCTTCCGCTACCTCCTTTCCCTGCGCTACCTCGAGTCCCAGCTCTCCACCACTTGGCAGACGCAGACTCGCGGCATCAGCTGGGCGCATAAGGGTGCTCTGCGCAACCTCGAGATTTGGAAGCGCCGCGTGTGGACGCTCCGGGCACGCATGCTGGTCTTTGTCCAGCAGCTGCTCTACTTTTGCACCGCCGAGGTCATTGAGCCAAACTGGAGCAAGTTCATGTCGCGGCTGGACACAAAGGAAGACACCGTCGGGTCCAGCTCAGGGGTGTCGACTCGGACCGTCGACGAGCTGATGCAGGACCATGTCGACTTTCTGGATACCTGTCTCAAGGAGTGCATGCTCACCAACAGCAAGCTATTAAGAGTAAGTTGTCTCCCTTTGATGACACCTTGACTCCAGGAAAGTCTAACCCCCCAGTTCAGATTCACTCCAAACTCATGCAGACCTGTACCATTTTCGCCGCCTACACAAACTGGCTTACCCGTGAGCTCGAAAAGTCGGACCCTGACCTCTCGGGGTCGACTAGGCCCTCCACCATGACGGCAGACCAATGGAAGCGCTTCCAGACCACAAAGGCTGCCCAGCGCGGCTCGACATCAGCTCACCATGACTCGTCCACCGTCTCGGCGGGCGCCAGCGACGCCGAGGCCCGCATCGACAACCTCTTTGAGATCATCCGCAAGTGGGAAGGCAACTTTAGTCGACACTTGCAGATTCTGCTTGACGCGCTTAACCACTATGCTGCTACTGAGACGGTCGTGCTGCTAAGTCTCTGCGCGAGATTGAGCACTGCGAACCAGGGAACCGAGTATGCTGGTCTGCGTCACGATGATGAGTCGGCATGAAGGACCGGAGATGCTAGGAAGGGATCGGCGTTTATGGGGGTTAGAAGATTGGGATCATTGTGAGACTTAGATACCACCACCAAATCAATGTACTGCACCATCACCTCGGAACTTTGTCTCGGTTGAATATGTCTTGAAACATACGCTGTCTATAAGGTCCCCCTATGTCATTGGCTTGGATGCCCATTACACCCATAAGCAAAAACCAATCAACAACAAAGTACGCCACATGCAACCCCGGAACTGTATTTTGTGGTATCGGAATCTGCTCAACGCTCATGCCATCCCAAACCCATTATCCCATAATGCAAAGAAACTTCTCGTGAGAGCCAGGTGTATTCCCCTGCCCAATGACACACGACGCAACCCATGATGCCTGCGCGCTCGCGCTCCGGAGAAATGCTATGTGAGCCCGAACCGGCTCACTATGAGTGAGCAGAGAAAAGTAAAAAACATAAAGACACACCAAAAACGCCCATCCCATGCAGCAATCATCCTTCCCATTCAACCGTGTATGTGGGTATGTCGTCATTCATTTGAAGAGACTTCGTAGATCCATCAACTTTTGCCTGGCCGCCTCCGCCTTGTCCAGGCTCTTGCTCTGGCCATCCATGCTGAGGGTGGCAAGCTTCATCTTCTTCTCCTGAAGCTCGAGCATTTTCTCCTCGAAACTGTCTCGCATGATGTACCGAACTGTGCGAACAGGCCGCTTCTGTCCCAGTCGGTGGACACGGTCGATAGCCTGAGCCTCCGCCGCCGGGTTGTACTGCGGCTCCATCACGTACACGCTGTTGCCAGCCGTCAAGTTCAGACCCAGGCCACCAGCCATGATGGAGACAAGGATAACGTGTACCGAGTTATCCTCACGGAACTTGTCCATGGCTACAGTTCGCAGTGTGCGACTCATACTGCCGTCGAGTCTCGTAAAGTGGATTCCGGCGGCGTTGAGAGCAAGCTCGATGAGGTCCAGGTGCGAAGTCCAGCCAGAGAAGACGACCGACTTGAACGGAGGCTCAGACGGGTTGGCTTCACTGGCAGCCTTCGACTTCAACAGATCCTCGATCAAGGCTCGGGTCTTGGTGTGTGGGCCATCGTATTTGTCGAAGTTCTTGACAGAACTTCGTGACTTGGTCTTTGCGGGGCCGTCATGCTCCGCGTCCACCTCCCTTCGGTGGAGTTGCACGAATGCATGCTTCACGTAGGCGTTGCAGACTGGACAGTACCCGTAGCTCTCGCCTGGCGCCATCAGAGACTTGACCCGTTCTTTAAACGTCTTGATGCAAGATCGGCAGATGACGTGGAAGCAGGGCGTCATGAAACCGAGAATGTCGTCTTGGCCTTCTGCTTCAATATTGGAGCTCTCGTTTGAACCAAGCTTTCTACTGCAATCGATACAGGCGTCATTATTGGTCTCTTGCATCAAGGTGAACATTTCGTGCGCTTTCTGGTCCGACAACGCCGGCTTGTCGTCCTCATCATCATCGTCATCGATATCAATGGCCATTTCCGCAGACATTCCTTGCAAGGCGTCCAGATCAGCATCATTGAGTAAGTCCTTGCCATGTGCGCAAAGAAGTCTGAGTCTAAGAATGGCCTTGAGGATGTGAATGTAAGTGTTGCCACCAAGCGCCTTTCCGTTGTTGGTCCCAGCAAGCACCTTGACTCGATCCTGGGCGTTTTTTGCGAATAGCTCATAGATGCTGCGCTCCTCGGGGCTAAAATCAAGTTTTATCACCAAGTCCTCCCGAGGGGGCAGATTGATCTTGTCCTTGAGTCGGCGGAGCGTAATCGTGTCCACAAGGATCCGTAGCTTGGGCACGATCTCAGGGTCGCACGCCTTGAAAGGCTCCACAATGTATCGAAGAAACTTGGTTCGGTCGTGGAAAGGGTGAAGGCGAAGGAATGCCAGCAGAGCAGCCAGATCATCTAGTCGATTCTGAACCGGTGTACCGGTGACTGCCCAACGTCTGTCCGCCTGCAGCCGACATATGGCTTTGAATTGGAGAGTCGTATGTTCGCGAATCATGTGGGCTTCATCCAGCACGATTCTGAACCAGCCAAGCTGCTCCAATGGATACAAGCCTTCTTTCCTTTTCCGGCGGGAGCTGAGCTCGTTTGAGACGGAACCGTACGTGGTGATGACGAGATCGAAAGTGGCGAGTCGAGCGGGATCTTTGATTCTGTTCGGCCCATGATAAATGTGGTAGTTCAGAGAGCCAGGGCGAATATGCTGCTTGATCTGTTCCTCCCAGTTGGTTACGGTGCTTAGAGGGCAGACAAGCAGAGTAGACTTTGCATTTCTCATTACCGGCGTCAAGGCGAGGCTTGGCTGCTGGACGAGAACTTCATGCCTCGACGGTTTTTGCTCGGGCACTTCTGGCTGAATAGGTGCCTGTTGCTCCCACTGGTGGGCTGCATCTGTCGAGGTTGCAATCAGAGCGAGAATGCTCAGCGTCTTTCCGAGACCCATCATGTCCGCAAGGATTCCTCCTCGAGTTTCCGCCGGCGGTCTCGCCTGGGTCTGTCCAGTAATGACATTGAAGAACAGCTTTTGTCCAGCCGGGCCCCTTTTATCCTGCCAGAAGGAAACCATTGTCTTTTCATGAGCTTGCGCGGCTCGGGGCTTTTCTCTGGTCATCATGAAGAACAATCCTTGCTTCTGGTGCTTAAGCAGAGGCGTAAGGATGCTCGAATCGGGTTCTATTTCCGGCAAATCATCGTTTTGCGTAAGAGAATCGAACACGCCCATAACTTCTGAACGAATCTCCTCAACGGTCCGATTGGTAGGTGTGCTGGTAAAAGAAGCTGCTTGTCCATCGGCGGATAAGTTGGGGGAAGAATAAGACTTCGGGGCAGGAGGGCGATATTCGAGGATGTGCGGGTTTTGAACGCGGATGCCCTTTTGAACGAGGTAGGGAGCCAGCAGCTTCTGACCATACTTGCTCAGGTGTGCGCCTACATTTCGCGCATACTTGACTGGGCCGTACATAACGATGTCGAGAGTGTAAGATCGAGAGGTTGGCTGGCCAGGTTCCTCCCCAGGCCGCTTTGGCTGCGACGGGATTCGGCATTCTGTTCTCAAATGAATGTTCGAGTCAATGAGGGGGGCAACAGCACGGGCACTTGAAGCTTCAACGAGACCAATGATTTGCCGCGTGTGGTCGTATGCTTGTATTTTGAACGATGTATCGCCCACCTGCCTCTTGAGCACAACCTTGATCGCAGGTTGATAGCCTGGACCCCAGACGCTCTGCATGCCTGGCTTGGGCGAAGGAACTCGGCTGCAGCTCAAGGAAGCCTTGATCATACCATAGCAAACCTCCTCATCGCGAGGATCTTGTACAACTACCTCTTCGTCATCATTCCCTAGACACGTTAGCAAAGGTCTAGGTATGTTGGTGAGTGAGGTTGAAATACCGCTGGTGAGGTCGACTGTCATAGCTGGCGAAGCAGTCGAGCCATTAGCTTCGTTGCGCTTCTCCTTGACGTATTCTCCTAAAATCCCGCTCCCGCCGCGAACTGGTGCGACCGCGCCATCATGAGAGCCTTCTCTATCATCCACCTTTCGACGCTTGGCCTGGGGAACAACTGAGCGATGCTGGACATTATTCATACGCTCAATGAAGCCTCCAACACCGTTGGCACTGTTCGCGTAATTGCTTCCTGGGGTAGAGGATCGACTGGACGGGCCGGCGGACGGGGTATCGTTGGGGGTGGAAAATTGAAAGACAACCGAGTTGTTCATCTGAGGTGCCTGCGGGCTTCGTTGGATAGTTTGCGACGGCGAGAATTGTCTCTGGGCGGAGTGGGCCAAATCTGAACTCGAGGATGTCTTGCGACCTGGCTGCAGCAACGCAGCTGGGTTCCATGATGGAACGGCGTTCGCGGAGCGAGATGACTGGCCTTGGGCGAAGGGTTAGATGATAAGCCATAAAACGAAAGAGACCAGAAGCTCCAACGGGACGATTAATCCACCTTGGATAGAATCGAGGGTCGCATAGGTATGGGTTGGCAGGGGGGGAGGGAGGCATACCATTTGTAGCCATCTCTTATGAGGGCCGCAGGTTGCTGGCGGCACTGTGTAGGATGCGGTTCAAGAGAGATGTTTCGCGGGCCAGATTCATGAGAAGAGATTCTGCTCTCATTACATGATCCACCGTCAGGTGGCTACAGCGTAGGTGCAAGGCGAGAGATATGCGAAGCAGTTAGGCAACGAACGAAATGGGTACGCCTGAGCGCAAACCCGAACGGTGGTGGATGAAGTTTCGAGGTTCAAGGTGGAAAGGCGATGATAAGCGGGCTCGCTATCGACCTGAGGGGAGGGGCGCAGAAGAAGCCCCGGCTCCACGGATGACAAGGATGAAGCGCAGACGGCAGGAGAGCCTCTATCGCAGCCAGGTCGAAGCCCACTTGACCATGATATCTTTTTAAAAAGGGCGGGAGAGGAAAAAGAAGACGAGGCAGCGGAAGGAAGGAGTGTAGATTTGGAGAAGCAGGTCCCCTAAGTTGGCGCGTGACAAAGCGTGACTTTCACCTGCAGATGCAAGTCAACGAGGTCACGCCCGGTCAAGTTCGTCAGGGTGGGCACCCTGTGTACCTTCCGGGTTTAGTTCCAGGCGCCCAGCGCGGGCTCTGCGGGGCATCTGCATCGAACAGGAGCACATGATCAAAGAAGCATTCGAGGCTTTTTTTTTTCTCTAAAGTCTGACTATGGAACGTGGAAGCCTGTTTCTGGCGCCGGAGACGGTCGCAGTGATCGGAATAAAGTGGGCTGTGTGAGATTGAGGAGCCCAGAGGGGTGTAGTGTGGACGACAATTGATAATGGCCAGCGACTGATGTGAGTCTTTTCGATACGCATATCCAAGACATTGAGATTATTTAGACAAAAGCTTCCGTAGCTGTCAAGTCAGCTTGGCGCTAGACGATCATCCATCTGTCTCTTATTGGGAGCGTTGTGGCGTGATGGTATTCGGATGGAGACAATCAGCCAACTGGGACGGGGCATTGTAAACAATAGGCGCAATAAGCGTCAGATAATCGGCAGTTGTTCTAGTCATGATATGGACCCGGTCGAATACAAGAGAGGAACAAGGACATGGCTACAACCCGGCCGGGGTCCAGTTTAGCTTTTAAACTTTTTGGGGAGTCAATAGACAATAACTCAAAGGCTCCTGGTGATGTGTTCGTGTCGATGTTGCACCAATCGAGGACAATTAGCACACATCCTACAGGACCATCAACAAGAGAGTCATGTGTTTATCATTAGATTCACCCATCATGAAGGCCATCGGGCGGGCAGTTATGATGTAGGTACGTAGTTGCGCTTATGTAAGTCCAATACGGATCTTGGGTTTTCAAAATGGAAGCTGCCCTGGCGGTTTCACAGCTGCCCACCCGTGCCACCCACATCAAAAGAATCAGTCAAGTTTTAGCATGAAGATGGTTCTCATTTAGAGAAAGCCATTAACTAACTATTTTTGTGATTATTTATAATTTCTATCATCAAAATTTGACAAAATATTTGGCGAGGTTAGAATCACCTTGGCCAACTACTGACTGGCCAAGTATTCTTCCCGCCTTCCGGTCCACTGACAATTTTCAACCATCAAATTGAGAATTTGTGCCCCGCAGCCTGTCCACACCCAGTTGTTCAACCCCCGCTAAACCTCCACGTCAAGCCTCATCCAGCTTTGTCGCTTGGAAACGCGATTGACACTTGCACCTGCTCAGCTCCGACTGCTACCGCCCGTGTCGCCGCTATGGACATCACCAAATTCGTTGTCCAAGGCCGCGACCAGGCTCTCCTCTACGGCGACTACTCGACTTACCATAAGAGTCTAGTCAAACGACTTCTAAGCTGCCGTAAAAAGCTGGCAATTGCGACCAAGAACCGCGGAAAGTTTCACGAGCACGACAAGGTCACGGCAGAGAAAGTGGCACAGAACCATGAGTACGCAGTATCTTACCTGAGCTTCACCCCCAATCCGGCCTAACACCTGTTCCAGATATGTCCATTTACTCCTCCTCGCGAGCGAACGCGCTTGGGCTCACGCGATGAGCATGAAATCCGGCCACTCGAGCGACAAGAAGGGAATCGCAGGCCGAGCTCGCACCCACATTACTTCCCGACTTGTCAAAGCCACCCGCACCGCCGATGAACTCGTCGAGGCTCTCTCCCAGACCGATGTCTCCGGCGCTACTCCCACCGATCTTCTCGAGGCCAAGGCATACTCCTCACTGATTCACGGCACCGCCTCTTTCGAGAACCGCAGCTGGGAATCCAGCTTGCGCAGTTACGCCACGGCACGGATCATCTACAGTGCTCTGGCAACTACCACTAAGGGCGATCTCTTCAAAGACCTTCTTTCCGAGACTATCGATCCTTCGATCCGCTACGCCGCATATCAATTGCAGACACCCCGAACCGTTCCGATTCCCATTATTGCTCGGAAAGCGTTTCCTCAAACCGATACCGACCTGGTGCAGGAAATCAACCAGATTGATCCTAGCATCCTCAAGTCGGGTGAGGCAGAGGCTCGGGATGGTATTGCTAGCGCTGAGGGTGCGCCCAAGACTTTGACTTGGCGTTCTCGGGAAGTCAATATTGAAGATGCTCAGATCGCAATGGCCTGGGGCTCCGTGCTCGCTGCAAAGGAACGGCTCGCCAAAAATCTGGCAGAACCCAAGGGTCGACAACCTAATGAGTTGGCGGGCGCTTACGACGAGATTCTAATGGTCAGCCAAGACGCCGTTGATGCCACCAAGCAGGCGATCGATGAGATGAGGGCAGAGGGCGTAGAGCAGGGCGACCCCCGGATGCAGAGCCTGCAAATCACGCGCACTGCCGTTAACTTTGAGACGATAAGCTGGAGAATTGGTCGCAACCGGATTCTGACAGGAGACCATGATGGTGCGCCAGAGGTGTACGGTTCCTCACGGGGGAAGAAAGGCAAGGCCGCTCAGGAGGCAGCCAAGCAAGAAAAGGATCTTGCGCCGGGTAAGAAGCTGGCTAAGCTCAAGGAGAAGGTTGCTCTGTACGACGGGACGCTTCAGAACATCGAATCCATTAAGGAACTACCCGGTGTGGCCAACGACCAAGAGCTGGCCGACCAAATCGACGCCTACACCAAGTATTTTGAGGCCCTCAAGTAAGTCAACTTCTCAGGTTACTCGACCCAAGCTCTAATGAGGAATGTAGGGCTCTTGCTATTGCTCGCTCTTACGCCATTACCGGCAAATCTGCCAATGCTCTCGGTTTAATCAACCACGCCGACGGGCTTGTTGAAGAAACCCTGTCCAAGGTGCCTCGCTCCGAGGCATCATCAGGGCCAACACCCCTGAGCCTGGCTGTCTCTGCCGAAGCTGTCGAGTTTCTGCAGACCCTCCTCAACGGCGAGCTCCAGCGTCACCGTGCTATTGTTCACATCGACAATATGCGCAAGGCCAACGAGCTGAACACAATGGAAGCCGTCAAGCGACCTCTGATCGAGAGCCTACATGATTACCCGACTGGCGGCGCCAATCTCTCCCACATTGTTGAGTTCCCTCCCAAGATGGCCCTCATCTCGGTCAAACCCATCTTCCTAGATGTGGCATGGAACTACATTGATTACCCTAACAAGGCCCCCAAAGTTGCCGGGCCTGCAAAGGAGGAGGCCAAGGCTGCCGACACGGCCAAGCCAGAACCACCTCAGCAACAGAAGAGGGGCTGGTTTGGGTTCGGGAGATGATAGTCAAAATACATTTTACGCGAAACGATACATCGGGGTCGCGACTTTTCAAGCACTCCAACCACATGCCTCCCTTTGCCAATAGCGACCCCCTTTTCTTGCTAGCCAGTGTCTTAGTGAGGTTCCTTGTTCATGCTTTGTTACCCAGCCGTCTAGTCTCCCTCCATTCCAGCCAGAGACGGGCCTTCTTGATCTGACCACTCCACAGCTTGACTGAGATGACATCTTTTGTTTACTTTCACCGCCTTATTCCTCCATGTCGTGCTTTCGACAGGCCGCATTTCTATCTCCAACCTTCTTTGAACTCCAGTGCTCATCTTCAGCCACAGGGTCTTCGCCATGCCTCTTCGTCGAGCGGGCCCCATGGTCACCTCGCTACAAGTCTTCCTCTACTCGTAACCGCATTTATCATCCATCCATCATGGACTACGACCCGGCCATCACACGGCCATCACAAGATCAAGAACCACAGCCTCCCACTTCACGAGCAGGGCTTCACCATGCCACCCCAGCAGCCATTGCCGCCATAGCCATTATCCTCCTCGTTGTCTCCCTCTTCATCTCCGTCCTCCGAGACCTCCTCGAGCAACGCCTCGCCCAACGCCGCGGCTGGTTCCTTGCCACCTCATCCCCGTCCCCACACTCTCCATCATCCAGCAAGACGAGCGACAAAGGGCACAAAACACACGAATTCAAACCTCGACCCATCTCTGAAGTCGAGATCGAGGCGCGACAGCTTCTCTTCATTGACGCTGCTCCCCTGGGCGAACGACTCCCGCTATGCAATCCTGGCTCTCGTAGCTCATTATATGATACTTTTCACATCCCGGGCCCTCACGCGTCGCGGTTGAAGCCTGCGCGATCTATGATGGAACTAAATGGGGTTCATCTAGTACAGGGCGATGCTGGAAAGGATGGTGCAGACAAGGCCAAGACGATTCATTGGCATGGAGTGAATCGGCTTAATACACCGTGGGCATGGATGTCATGACAGGGCTCTCTTTTCTATTTTCTTATCATGCCAGATTTCAAATTACACAATAATTATGGCGAGGTCACTCTGAACTAGGAAATTCGATCTTCTAATTTCTCACAACGCATAGAACACGGACTTGGCAAAGGCATCAGGTTGATCAACAGCATCGTTGAGGGGGGATGTGTCATTAGTCTACCTACATGAGGCAAGTCATTGTACAAATATTCAAACACTAGCCCCCTGTCCATGCCATCATTTCGTAAAATAACGTAAGATATCTCTCAATAGAGTTTTAAAGCTCCAACGCCTGTTCCGCCAACCATGAATCAAGGACATTGGTAAAAAGTGTAAATGCGGCGAAGGCGGGATATAATACAGTGGAATACATGGGAGAAAAGGGATCTAAGCCGCAACCCCTCGCTCCTAAAAACATTGGAACCTAATTTTTTTCATAACACCAAAAGATCATGTCCCTTAGGGCTTGTTCTCGTCCTTCTTCTCACCTTCCTGCGACTGCTGCTGCTCGCCGGAGGACTGCTCGCCGCTCTCAGCACGGGCCTTGTGCATCTTGTCGAAGAGGTTCAGGCTGGCAACCTGGAGCTCGTCGGTCTTCTCCTTGATCTCAGCAGCGGTGGCAGTGCCCTCGCCAGAAAGGTTCTTGGCAACGAATTCACGGAGAGCAGCAATCTTCTCCTTGATAGAGTCGGCCTCGGTCTTGTCGAGCTTGTCAGCGTACTCGTTAAGGGCACGCTCAGTGTCGTTCAGGACGCTGTCGGCACGGTTGGCAGCCTCGATAGCACCCTTGCGCTCCTTGTCAGCCTCGGCATACTTCTCAGAGTCCTCAACCATTTGCTCAATCTCGCTCTCAGAGAGACCAGAGCCAGAAGCAATGGTAATGGACTGGTCCTTGTTGGTGGACTTGTCCTTGGCGTGGACGTGGACAATGGAGTCGGCGTCAATGTCGAAGGTGACCTCGACCTGGGGAACACCGCGGTGAGCAGGGGGGATACCAACAAGCTGGAAGTTTCCGAGAAGCTTGTTGTCCTTGACGAGCTCACGCTCTCCCTGGTAGACCTTGATCTCGACAGCGGTCTGGAAGTCAGCCGCAGTGGAGAAGACCTGTGACTTCTTGGTGGGGATAGTGGTGTTTCGGTTGATCAGACGAGTGAAGACACCACCCAGGGTCTCAATACCAAGAGACAGAGGAGTAACATCAAGGAGGAGGAGATCCTTGACCTCACCAGACAGGACGGCACCCTGGATGGCAGCACCAATGGCAACAGCCTCATCGGGGTTAACCGACTTGGCAGGGTCACGGCCGAAGATGCTCTTGACGGACTCAGCAACCTTGGGCATGCGGGTCATACCACCAACAAGGATAACCTCCTGGATGTCCTTGGCCTGGAGGCTGGCATCCTTGAGGGCCTTGCGAACGGGCTCGATGGTGCGGCTGATGAGAGGGTCGACCATCTTCTCGAGCTGAGCTCGGGTGAGCTTCATGTTAATGTGCTTGGGACCAGAAGAATCGGCAGTGATGAAAGGAAGGTTGATGTCGGTAGAGAGGGAGGAGGAGAGCTCGATCTTGGCCTTCTCAGCAGCCTCACGGATACGCTGGATAGCCATGCGGTCACCAGACAGGTCAATTCCCGAAGTCTTCTTGAAGTCCTGGACCATGTGGCGGACGAGGTGGATATCGAAATCCTCACCACCAAGGTGGGTGTCACCATTGGTGGACTTGACCTCGAAGACACCGTTCTGAATTTCCAGGATAGAGATATCGAAGGTACCACCACCAAGATCGTAGACAGCAACGACACGGTCGGCCTCCTTCTCCAGACCGTAGGCGAGGGCGGCAGCAGTAGGCTCGTTGACAACACGGAGAACGTTGAGGCCAGCAATCTGGCCGGCGTCCTTGGTGCTCTGTCGCTGAGAGTCGTTGAAGTAGGCAGGGACAGTAACGACAGCGTTCTTAATGGGCTTGGAGAGGTAAGACTCAGCGGTCTCCTTCATCTTGTTGAGAACGAAACCACCGATCTGAGAGGGGGAGTAGTTCTGGCCGCGGGCGGCAACCCAGGCGTCGCCGTTGGTGTGCTGAACAATCTTGTAAGGAACCTCCTTGATGTCGCGCTGCACCTCCGCATCGCTGAACTTTCGTCCTATTAATCGCTTGGTAGCGAAAAGGGTGTTCTCTGGGTTAACGACGGCCTGACGCTTGGCAGCGACACCGACAAGTCGCTCGCCATCCTCGGCAAAAGCAACGACTGAGGGGGTGGTTCGGGCACCTGGTGGATTCATGGTCAGGCGAGGTTTTTTAAGCGAATTGATGGCCGAAACTTACCTTCCGAGTTCTCAATGATGCGAGGGACCTTGCCCTCCATGATGGCGACAGCAGAGTTGGTGGTACCGAGATCAATACCGATCACGGCACCCTGAACCTTGCCCTCGGGGGCAGTCGACTCATAACGAGCGAACTTTGAAGCCAGAGGAGATCGGGCGAAAACAGCCGAGCGGGCGGCGATGGGGGTAGCTCGGGGAAGCTGATGCGCTGGTTAGCACAGGACAACGCAATTGAGGACCAGTAAAAGCGACTTACAGCTCTCGACAAACGCGAAGCCAACATCTTGATTATGGCAATGGGGTATAGATTACAGAAAAGAAATAAGTATGAAGGCGCGAGTCGGAGAGAGGTTGGGAGAGAAGGTGTTTTACAAGAGGATGGATGGAGATGGGAATGGGAGGGAAAAAGCGAATTTTTTTTGGCCCAAGAAAAATTGCTTTCTTCCGGTCAGTCGTAGAAGCCGAAGGAAAGAGGCAAGCAGCGTGGCGTCTCCACCACCCACTGACCGGTTAGGTTCGGACCATGGTTATTCCCTTGGAAGGCCCACATTGAATCTCTGTGGAGAATCTGGGCGGGTTTTCACTTTTCGGAGTGTCTCCCGATAGAGAGATTTTTCTTGTTGATAGTTGGACTCGAGCTCCTTTCCATCTTTTCTTAATACATGAATTGATGCCTTTTCCGAGACACCGCAGTTCTCGGACATGAAACTCCAGAGTCTACTCAAGTTAGCTTTTCATGCACTCCAGACATTGCAATGTCCGAATTTGCGGAGCCAATGGGGATCAACGGTGTCGGTCTCGGCGAAGTGGTCCGCGTTGTGCGCTAGCACTTGGAGTCGCCAACCTTCCCCCAGAGGTTGCTGAGAAAAGCTTCAGCCCACGTGACGCTGTCCGTGCTGAGAGCCCGCCCCGGACAATTGAAAGAGCTTCCGGTGCCACCGGACAAAGCCCGGATTTGAGATGTGTTTGTGCAATTGGCTTGATATTTGGGATGAGCTCCAGCAGCTTGACCTCGGCGTAGAGAAGGTAAAAAAAAAGTATCTCACTCGGTGTAGAATCGCCCTTCAAGACGGATGCGAGTGAAGCTCCGTGGTCTGCACTATAGTACATCCAACCATTGCCTTTAGGGAACACAAAACGCTTTTAGTTGAATATGCCAGCAGTTGATGCATCATGATGTAGGTAGGTAGCTCTCTAAGGTCGCTTCGCTTGGAATGCGAGAACACTACAAGGATGAGACTTCACACAGATGCACTACCTCTAAATAATATTAAATAGACTTATTAGTCCTATTCCTATCACAGGCTGATAATTCCATTTCAGGGCTCAAATGGGTGACAAATCTGGCAGTTCGTAGCTGACCAACCTATCTGCCTCGAGATTGGTAGGTGGTGAGTCGGGGTGAAGCTCGGTCGGGCCTGGATTTAACCCGTCGCCAAACTTCACCACCCGTCATCACGCCAGACGTCATTTCCACGCCTACATCAAAACCATCACATCAATCCCACGACTCTTGGCCGCCGACATCTCCTCGCTATTTCGCCTCTATTCATCGATCCCTCGATTCGACCGTAACAGAATAATAGATAATTTCTAACGCCTCCCGGTCCCGCGCCCACCAGCGGGTCCCGCAACGCTTCGCCTGCTTTGTATCTGACCGTCGGTGTTCTCGAGAGCTTGGACTCGTCATTGCATATCCTGGTGTCGCAACATCCCCCCTTCGCCGGGTGGCCAACGCCCGTCGACCTGTCCACTTGTCGCTCCGGCTAAGGGGCGACGCGGATCAGTATGGCGGTAGACGAAAGCGAGTATGTCTCCCACGCTACCGCATATCCCACTGCGCCTCCATCGCCATCATACCTTGGTTTATCAGATTGTCATCTAACTATACTGTAGCATTTATCCCACGGAGGCCCTGGTCTCGAAGCAGTCTCGAAAGCATTACCGCATCCCCGTGCGCTCCCAGTACGTCATCATGCGTCTCTCTCCTACGTTCCCTTCCTCATGATATCTATAGGCACTGGCAGCTCCGTTCCCTTATCAGCGCTGAAAAGCAGAACATTGTCTATTTTCCGGGAGGCAGCGGCAGTAATCATGTCCAACGCCTCAACACCACGACGCGCGAATGCGAAACCATCAAACTTCTGACATTTGCTCCCCGATGTCTCGTCGCAGAGAAAGGATGGCTGTGCTGCGGTAGCGAGAATGGCGATTTTGTTGCAATGCGGCTCGACGACGGAAACGATGGCGACAATCCCAGTTCCCTCTCCGATCTTGATTCAGACACGCGGCTTAGTCTTGGGCTTGATTCATCTCGTGAAGATTCCATATTTTCTCTCCTATCGCGCGCCAGGCGGTCCAACAAGAGCCTGATAGCCAAGAGCATGAAGCTTGCCAAAGACCGAGTCAATTGCATCACACTCTGGTTCCCGCCGACAGTGCTCCCGGCCTGTGACAGGGCATATACCGAACCAGTGGCAGTATTGGCGAATAACGATCGGACTGTGACATTGGTCAGCCTTGGTGACTTTGACCAGAAAGAGAAAACCGAGCCCCTGGGTGTTGTCACATATCCCGACTTTGTGAACCGAGCCCTCATATCCCCGGATGGCCGCTTGCTGGTCGCCATCCTCGATGATCCTTACCTCTACGTACATCAACGGGTGAGGAAAGTTTCAGAATCATCATTGTCAAGATCAAGGGAGCCTCCGGAATATCAGTGGGAGCAGACCCAGAGAATATTACTCAAGAGCCAAAGGAAGGATGACAGGACGGACAGTCGAGGAAGCTTCGCTGCTTGTTTCTCATACTCAGGAGCGTACCTAGCCGTTGGCACTCAACATGGCACGATCTCCATCTTCAACGCTGCCCTCCTCTCCAACCCAGATGCCGACCCCCTCATCACGTCTTTCCAGTCTTCACGCCCGCACAGCGGCCCTGGCGCTGTTCGAGACATGGCGTTCTGCCCTGGCCCATACGGCATGCTTGCATGGACGGAAGACCGAGGCCATGTGGGCATCGCTGATATGAGGAGCAACTTCATTGTCCGTCAAATTGTCAACATCGAAGAACCGGTGTTTGAACATATCAACATCCTGGACAGGAATACGGTTGACCCACGACTTCTAGATAGTCGCCGCGATCGAAGAGACAATGCTGTGGGGTCGGGAACTAACGAGAGCTTACGGCGTCGAGGGGATGTGCTCGATACTCTCAATACTCCTCTCACGGCAAACGAGACACTGGTGCTCGAGGCGATGCAGCTCGGTCGTCGCAGCCGTGAAAGGGCAGCTCAAAGAGCAGCTGCCTCAGAAGACAGGCCAACAGGCGGATCGAGTACCTTGTGGTCTGACAGGTCGACTCGTCGACTGGGTGGGAACGATGACAGCGGACGTTCTGACGAGCGGAGAAGCAGCAGCATTGGTCGCGCTATGGGAGACTTACTAGGTACTTACCGTGCTGGAGATCGACTTCGTGGAGCTCGACCAATACCGAGGGAAGCCTCTGATGCCCAGGACAGCGGAAGACGGCCAGATCAACGCTGGATGGAGAGTCTTGGAGAGACTGTAGCGATGCTTCGGGAGCAACGCCAGAGGCAGGACTCGTCTTATCTCACCGTCCTTGAGATTCTTCAGGCGAGAGAACGGGGCAACGATCGTGATCAAGACGACACCTCCATCATAGTGCCACTGGTCAATCAGGTTGTCACCCGTTGGGAGGACGACCACGGCGGCGTCTTTGAGGTACCACCTTCTCCCGACAACACGGCGGGGCTGGCCTGGAGCGAAGATGGCCGCATTCTGTGAGTATCTCTTTAGCATCTGAGAAGTTAAGATGTTTGTTCTAACATGTTGAATAGCTTTGTTGGTGCCCAGAACGGCATATACGAGCTCCACGTTGATGTACAGAGCAGGAAATTTTGTCCTAGTATTTCAATGAGATGAATGGATCGGGAGGTGCAGTTGACTTGTTTACTGGCGTTGGCGGCTTTTTGCAGTCTCGTTGAGACAAACTCGAAGGATGTGCTTCTCATCAAAATCGATGACCAATGACGACGACGGTTGCTTGTTTGCACGGGGGGTGGGATACCTTGAGCACATGATTCTCTCTAGCGGCGTTGTAATTCTTGTCTCAGCCAGCTACCCTTCGCTATAATTGGCTGTCGTTCTATATACCTCTTTTGAACAAGAATAGGAAAATCGAGGTATTGATGCTTTACAATGTTGATGCTGTGCCATACATCAGCTCTTCAACCCTCTGTGCAATTGCCAGTGAACTCGTCAACCCAGGACTCTCAATTCCGAGCAAGTTGACCCATCCCTCGTAACCCTCCTCCTTTCGGATGACAAAGTCATGGAACCCCTTGCCTTTGAGCACGGCGCCCTTGTCTCCCAGCTTAGGCCGGATACCAGCGTAGTCAGCCACCAGGTCCTTGGGATCCACGCTCGGCAGATACTTTTGAATCTCGCCAATGGCCTGCGGCAGCCGTGCCGCATTGACGGCCAAGTCGTTAGGGCTATCTACCCACTCGACATCGGGCCCGAAGCGTATACGACCAGCGAGGTCGAGCGTCAGATGCGTCCCAAGGCCAGCGGCGCCGGGCTCGGGCGCAGGATAGATGAGGCGCGAGATGCGCGGGTGCGACGCCGAGTACGAGAAGTAGTTACCCTTAGCATAGTACAGCCGCTGGTGCTCCGCCGGCGGGACAATCATGTTATGGATCTCCACGGCGCCCAGGCCGGCCGCGTTGATGAGCGTCTCGGCCGTGATGCTCGACGTCTCGCCGGTGGCGGCATCCTTGACCTCGACCTCCCAGCCTTCACTACCAGGCTTTGCCCCGAGGGGTTTGATGCCCACGACGGGTGAGTTGAGGGCCGCGACACCGCCGGCGTCCTCGAACAGGCCGAGAAGACAGATCATGAGCCCGTGAGAATCAACGATGCCCGTCGTCGGGCTGTCGAGGGCGCAAGCAGCCCTGACGCCTTCACCGTCCCGCTTCACCTCCTCCCCGCTCACCCACCGCGTGGGCACGCCGAGGTCGTTCTGGCACAGCGCGTGGATTCTCTCCAGAGACTCGCGCTGGGCGTCGTTCTGGGCGACGATCCACTTGCCCGTGCGGCGGTGACCAACGTCGTGCTTCTCGCAGAGCTCGTACAGCAGGTTCTTGCCGCGGATGCACAGCTCCGCCTTCAGGCTCGAGGGCCCGTAGTAGATGCCCGCGTGGATGACCTCGCTGTTGCGGGAGCTCGTCTCGGTGCCCACGGCGCCGTGGCGCTCAATCAGGACGGTCGAGGTGGTGGCGTCCCCGCGCTGAGCGAGCTGCCGGGCTATCGCGAGTCCGACTACGCCGCCGCCGATTACCTAGCCCAAAAGGTTAGAATATCTCCTGGGATTGATAATGCGGTGGCAAAGATTATGGGGGGCTCATGATGGGGTGTTGTAGCAGGTGTCGGGGAGTGAAACTCCGAGGCCGGGCGTGAGATGATGGCATGATGAAAACGGGCTTACAGCATGAGTGAAATCCGCCCGGGCCGGCGACGTGGAGCTAAAGTTGAGTTTCTGGAAGCCTCGCCAGCTACGTGTGGATGGGAGAGTCCTTGCCAGTGGTCGCAGCAGCATCGTGGACGTGGATTTGGCGGTGTTGAGTTGACAATTTGCAAGATGTTATTCGGCCATGCCCAATATTTATACAGAGTATATATATATATGTGCCTGTTTTTTTTTCGGTCAAGAGGATATATATCCCGAGCTGGCCAATGACACCACAACCACGGCGAATCTTCACTCTGGGCCGACACAAAATTGCCAATTCGGCATATCCTACTTAATCAAGTGGGTTTTTGTCGGGGTATTTATCTGTTCTTGATCCAGAGACCGGTTGAGCGCAGTGGAAATAAATGCCAGGGTGGGCGCTAGACGGTTTAAGCAAGTAAGAGCGAGTGCATTTTGAGCTGCACGTAACTGCCGCACCACTCTACACCACCAACTACAGCAAACATTATAGCTTGGCAATAGCTCACAATCTGCTCATTTCATACGATTATAGGTACTTCCTAAAGGAAAACTTAACCAATGGGGTTTTCATGAGGAGTAGCATTCTCAAGGCTTAGTTTTGCCTGGCCTTTTCTTAGTCACTAGCTGTTACCGTATCATGACTGCCTTCGCCCTGGAACGAATCCCTAGCAAACTCCAACCTGAGACCAAATAGATGCCTCCACCACTAGCAAACCTCACTGCCCCTAATCATTCGTCTCACCAAGACCACCATAATCATACATAAAAAAAAAAAAACCTCCCAAACGCCATGGCCATTTCCGTAGTGAGTTGATTTGTTGAGTAAACACACCTCGAACGTTTTCCCTTACCCTGGAGTGAAACCGCCAAACTCCACAACAATGATATTTTATGTCCCCATGTTTCCCAGCGTCCAGATATAACGAACGACGAGTCAGGACTTTAAGAATCCTTTGGTGCTTCCGTAGAAGGCTTTTCCTCTTCCTTGTCCGCCGTGGTGGAGGATCTGGTCAGGTGGGAGTGATGAGGAGGCTCATGTGCCGTCGGGGAACCGGTGCCGAGCTCAGACAGTTGTTTCTCTGGATATATCATTAGCACAGTCTCAGCCTGCCAACCCTCAAGCCATGATTACCCAGCTCTCGAATCCGGTGACGAAGCATCTGGTTCTCGCGAACCAACATCTGAGTCTCGGCCTGGTAGAAGGCGCTCTCATCCCGGCCGCCCAGCACCCACTCCCCGCTGTCGCCGCCGATGGACGTCGAGCGGAGACGCGGGGAAGCGCCAGTGCGGCTGGGGGTTCTGGATCGTCGCTGGAGGTCGGCGCGGGCCATGTCGAAGGAGCTCCGGGGATGGCGATGGCTTGCGGAGCGGGCACCCGAGCCACCCGACGGCAGAGGAGGAATCTGAGAGCTCGAGGCGTGGGGGGTCCCATGGGCCGATCGCTCAGAGATGGCGCTGCTGTCGTCGACGGCAGAGGTCTGGCTCTGCGTCTGGGGTTGGCCGGCCTGAAGCCTCTGGAGCTCGAGCTGCTGTTGTCGGATCATCTGCAGGAGGCGGTTCTATCAACCATTAGCCAACCTCGTCGTTAAACATCATGTCGCTTGCAGTGACACCTACAACATGGGCTTCCTGCTCCGCCTCCAGTTCCTGATGGAGCTCGCCCAGACTAGGGGCTCTGTGGTGGTGAGGATCAGCCAGCAAGGGCGATCCGGAAAGCGGCTGCGGGCTCGCAGTAGGAAGAGCGGATTGCTCGTTGATCATCTCGCCGGGAGCTGGCACAGAGGGATCGTTGAGCTGCAGGTTCATGAGAACGGCGGACCGTCGGCGGCCGGCTTGGGGTGAGGATCGATGTCGAGAGAGGGAGCTGCTGGATGACCCTGCTGGGTGGTTAGAGCAAGCATGCACAATCGACAAGGGTTGTTCTCTGGCGGCCGTACTTCGTGTGGGCTCATGCTGGAGTCCTGCATTCATGGTTGCGGCAGCTTGCAGCGATATCGAAGCTGATCGCGGGGACCTTGTTGGCGACTCGCTGCGGGGGACACCATTGCCATCCGTTGGAGAGGCCATGGTCGTTCTCTTTTCTCTCAGATGCGGTTGCCTTTTTCTTCCACAAAGAAGCTGAGCGAATGACAAGTTGATGTGCATGCAACAAGGCGCAACGAGGTAGTTGAGGCGAGCTGAGTCGGTGAAGACGTCAGAGTCAATGGATTGTCTGCGTTTCGAGGGTGACGATTGGGCGGGTTACGTCGGCAGTTTTGGAGGGGTTGGTGGGTAGCAGAAGCTGCAAGGTAACCTAGGTCAGGTATTTAGAAAAAAAAAGGTGACGAGTAGATGTATGTAGCATTGAGGGTGGTGGAAGAGGAGCGAAAGGACGAGATTATTCGCTAGGGGACTGCAAAGGCTCAAGAGGGGAGATGCTGAGAGTGGCCCATCGTGACCATAAAGTCCAGCCTTGGAAGTGTTGGTGACGGGGACAGACAGGCAGACCTGGATTGTGGCCTGCTTCTGCGCCGATCACGACCCCTCGGGGCCTCTGTTTGTCAGTGGTCACAGGGCACGTCAGTCGATTGCGGGGGCTGGAGAAGCCTGCTCCGGCCTGCTACAGCTTGCGACACCCCGCTATGAGCTTGCGGCGGGCGCCCTGTGACGTCCCCGGAGCCCCGAATGACTCCCCAAGGCTGCTTGGCTTCTGCCTCCGTCCTCGCCTCTTCCGAGGCACGACGTCTCGTGGCCATCTCCTCCTCTTCCTCAACGGCGAGTTCAAGAGTCCGTGGCCACGATTCTGGCTGGACCCCCGCGGACTTGAGCTTGCGCTCGGGACTGTTGCTGATTTCAACGTTGACACGGTTCCTGGCCAGGGCCTGTTACTGCTGATGGTTGCACATAGCATTGCGAAGTCGGCCTCGAGCCTCAGGTGAGGAAGGGAACACGGACGCTGTGCTACTACCAGCAATATTCTCGACTGGTCGCTGGACCATATGCACTCTAAAACCAATGACCAAAGACTTCTGGCCCCTTCCTCGACGGATAAAGACATGCATGAATCACACCTCCCATCTCGGTGTGCTACTCGTTTGATAGTGACTATGAAGCCTGGCGGCGACGCCATGATCGAGAACAGAGCAGAGAAGCCAGGCGTGACAGAATCTCACCGCTGTCAGACAATGGCGGAGTTTGCATCTGCTCGATAATCATGACCAATCGTCGGAGCTTCACGTCCATGTTTCGTGAATCTGGACGAACACGCCTGCGTCGTGCATGTGTCGGACTGATTATCACGCCTCCAACTTCGACGCCGAAACATACTAGCCCAGCAGGCTCAGCCGTTCAGCCCTCTTAGGCGCGCGAGGCAAGGGCCTCGGTCCAAACCAGAGCTTCCTATTCACCATGTGGTGGTCCAAGCCGCCGTAACTTTCTGCAAGACGAAAGGACGCGCAGACGACTGGGGCCTCAGCAAGGTCCTCAGGAAGGCCTCAACGCCCGGGGCTCCGGGGAAATATGGAATGCTGAAACACCACAGCACCCAAGATCAGTGGGCAAAGATGCTGAGAACAGGCCATCCCGTGGGACTCTGATTTGCCAATCCTATCAACCATCCTCGAGGAGCGAAAAGCCCAGACCAGTGTGCAGCGTTGCGGGCATCCGCCCGCGAGCATGGCGGAGGCCCTTGCCAATGAACAAGAGGCAAAAAGAAAAGTTAATTAAATCCACACGGGTTTTTTTTTTTTTTTTTTTACCGTCGGGGTTGGAGAAAAGAGAGGGTCTTCCACAGTTGAAGGCTTCGGGAGCGCTATCCTGGTTCCTTGCGGCGGTTTCATCGCGTCCAACAGCACCAACAGCCATTCAACCTTGGAGGAGCTTCCACTCCAGTCTCCTGCAGCTTCTGGCCTTTCAAGGAACAGCTGGCCATAGCCCATAGCCACCTTTGCCCCCTTGAAGAGACGATACCGTGTATTGACTGATCCTGTTGATGGAGGGCTGTTCCCAACCCTTTGACAGGAGCACACAGCAAAGATTGCTGCTTATTGGAAAAAGCAATAACAGCAGACCAACCAACGGACTAGGCCAGGCCAGACCAGACCAACACAAATACATGTCTAGCTTGCCAGCCTGTCGGGCATGCCCATCTCAGGCTCATCTCGTCTCGAAGGAGCTAGTAGTTTCGTCCACCGGTGAGGATGTTATTAGCAGCGCAGATCCCTCGAGATAGTCATGGATCTCACAGCCAAGGTAACATTCCGTCACTCCCTTGCTCTCAGTGTGCCATCAGAATGGCCCAGCCAGTCTGCCGGTACTGTATCTGTGTCGATGCCCTTGTCATCTGGCTATCGACGCCAACTACCGCGGTCGTCGGCGACAACACCCGCCGGCACTACCTACTCCGGAACAAGTTGCTGTATGTATTCCCCGTCTGCTTACCATAGCCGATCCCAGGTTAATGAGAAAATCGGGTCTGGAAAACCTTTCGCTCTAGATCCGGACTCTGGACCGCTCCACCACAAAGGAGCAAGGTGAGAGAGAAAACTTGTCTCGGCCCTAGCTCACATGGGCCTGGATGGAGCCGAGACACCCTCGATGGAGCAGCCTTGGCAGGGAGTCTCGCTCATGATGCTTCAGCCGTGCATGTTTGCTTCACAGACAATTTCCGCCACGCGAGCGGCATGTGAGAAGCAAGGAGGAACACCCTCTCCTGTCCAAAGCCAGGGGAGGGAAATAGGCTTGTCTTACCACAACACTGTTCCTTATGTCCCCTGCTCAGCTAAGCCATGAGCGAGTCTGCGGGAACCATCACCCAATCCAATTGGGCAGGTTTGACTCCATAATTCACTGCGGGATACAGTAAGTTCGCGGCCAGAACAGCCGCCTTCGAACCAGATAATTCTGAGCCTAGTCAAACCCGCTACTGCAGGAACGAGGCGAGGCGATCTGCATCTCCTGCAGAGCCCGTACTGTAATTCGAGTCCAGCGACACCAATTCCCGCATAAGCTGGATTGAGAATCCCAAAGGCTCACGTATGTCGGGTGCCAACGGGCTAGTGCCTGGTGCAGTCCTGTTGTTTTCTTGTATTTGAACGGGGGCTGCTCCGCACCCACCCAGTCGGAATAGGCCAGGTTAGCGACACTATTTTCGATCCATGGTCCAATTTGCCGGACCATGGCATGTCCGGGAGTGATGACGACGAAGGCTTCGCCCCAGCGCTGACAACCTGGCAAAAGCAAAACAGTGACTGGTGTGAGCGGAACCGCACATGGGTCCAAGGCCGTTGTCTATGTTTTGCCTTCACAGAACCACGTATAACCGACGCGCACTCGCATAAGACTGTAGGGCACAACAGACGCTGTGCAACGTCAAGATGGAGTTGATGGATAGAGGCTCGCTTGTCGATGAATAAGACCGAATCGAGACTGAAGACTCAGCTTCCTCGTACCTGTAAAAACACGCACCCACAAAACCGGGGGATTGCATCTCGTGTTGACGTGTGAGATGCTAAGATCGTGGATTTTTGAAGTGCCGGGAAAGCCTGGGCTGTGTAGGAGGTCTATAATCCATTGACTTAAGACTTCCAGGTTGGGGGTCTTGTGATTAGCAAGCCATCGCGCTGTTGAGTGCAGCTATGTATATGCATCGACGTCATTCAAGCAACAAGAATGATCCCAGTAACTGAAGTGCACCGACTTTTCCTCACGTGCTGTAAGCTGCCTTGTGGAGAAGAAGCTGCTTAGACATTGTGTGAGTTGTCCATAACTTAATTTTGATGAATCAGAGCTCATCCAAGTCCGCCGGAGTGAGAACTAACGTATGTAGGTCTATGCTGGTAATAATAAATGGTGTTTGAATGATAAAGGAAGGATAATAATACCCCTGGTCATGCGAGTCCCGAAGATATCATGGCTGTGAACAATAAAGGAATCGCTTGTTTTTTGCGGTTTTCGCGCCGACCCCGAAACAACAACCCTGCCCATCAAGCCGTTCAGCTTGCTGAGGCTTGCAAGCGACCAAGACCCTTCCTGTGACCCTTGTATCTCCGATTGACTGTTGAGTCGAGCTAGAATGACAGGAAAAGGGTAAGGGTCCATGGCTCGGGTTGGCGTTTTTTGGGCTAGCTCCGGCATCTGTCTTCGCGAGACACTGGTCTGGTAGCGAGTGAGCCCGGGTCCCTTGTATGGATATTTTCGACAGCCGGAGTCGTCAGGAACTTTTTCTGTGGAAAACTCTTTGCGCATCCTCCCCTCGGACTGTCGCATGCTCGCGATGCTTGTATCATTTTCGACATGAGCTACCTAGTTAGAATGGAAGATGAGAGACGATCACCCAGTCAAATCATTTTGGCGCGGGTGATAGTGAGGGATCGGCTTGGGATATCGAAAGATGGTGACCAGAGTCACCGTTACCACCACAGCCTCCGAAACGCGCGCGCGGTCTGCGACACGGCGCCTTCCTTTGCTATTCGCTGCAAACGGCAAACTGCAAGGATTTCCATTTCTGGGGTGGGGGTGACATGGGGGCCTCCGAGGAGAACCAACTGGGATCAACAGATGCTGGACTTGTCACAAGTTGAAAAACTCCCGCTCGACCCGGGCCATGGCCCAAGCAGCAAGGGTTTCCCGCTATGAGGCGAGAACGGCTTCCTGATCCCTGGCCCCCGGGAGGCTTCCTCGAAATCCACGGGTCCCCGAGTCGGCGAGGTTCAAGACGGCACAACCCAACCAACCGTGCGTGCTCAAGAGTGTGCCTCGTTTTGGAGACAAGAAAGTTTCCCCCTTCCACATCCTTCGCCCACCGTCCCGTGCGCGGTAAACTCTTTGAAAAAAAAAAAAAAGATCGAGCGTACTGCTTGATGTCGTATCGTGTCGTGTTTTGATGAGCCGTGCCGTGCTTCTTGCCCAATTACTGTGCTGTACAAATCCGTCGCGTTCACTTCCTTTCGTCGACATTGCGTGTCTTGGAGTCGTTCATTGTGCGGCACACGTATGAGTATCGTCATCCGGGTCGTGCTGGCTCGATCGATGGGGCAAGTAGCCTGGCCGCTGGGGGCTGGTCTTTTCCCCGTATGTTCCAGGCTCCTGGGCCTTCTGAGCGTCGACTACCATGATGATCGAGGCCAGCCTCCGAGACGAGGGAGGGTGACGAGGAGAGGCAAGCATCGCTCTAGCTCCAGCCTCATCACCCCATCTTTGGACAATGGCACACTACGGTTGTGCGAACCTAGTCGTGTAGACTTGGGATGATAGTAGAGGTGTCCCTTAGAGGAGCGATTCCCGGGCTGCCAAACTTCTCCACTAGCTAGGCCCCTGTTCGTTGGGCTGGGTTATGGTTCAGTCCCTGGCAGCCGTTTTGCAGGTCAACAGGGAATCCCCTGTCCTCTTGGTTGTCGTTGTCGCTCGCCTCGCTGGGTTCTCTTGTTCTGGTTCCTCACAAGATCAGGTTCCACCTTGCAAGGCCCCATGTTCTGGTCGCGTCGCTCACGCTGCGTCTTGGTGTTCCCGTGCGATGCTCTGTGTGGGTGGCTTCGCGAGTGAGTGGGCTTTGTGGGTGCCCTGTGTGGGTTCGTCTTCGTACCTGCGTCGAGTTTGTCACCTCTTCCACCTCTCTGGCAGTGTGCATGGACTCATGAACCCAGCGGATTGCATGTTGTTGTGACTTCGACTTGGGGGATGCAGTGCGTGCCTTGTCACTTCGTCTAGAGGGCGGGAGGGATCAGAAACAGTAGGTATTTTGTTGTTCACTGAACGGAGGGTGTATAGCGAGGTCAGGTCAGGTATTTCCATTTCAATAATCTGTGGCCAGGGAGAGCCGAGTTGATGATGAATCGAGGGAGGCTTGGAGGTTTTCATGACTCTAAGTAAACAAGGTATCCATATACTTGCCTTTCTCGTCCGGGCGTTTCCCCTCCTTGCATCGCGCCTACTCTTTCGTGCCTGAGGTGGGCTTGCCGTTCCTTCTCCATCCCCGTGGGTAAGTAAAAGGCAGCTAGTCAAGGTAGGACATGTACCTTCCCTGATACGGAGGTACTCATCACTACGTATATCGCCGGCACCACACCACCCAACCGCCGGTAGCACCTACCTACCTACCATACAACTTCCTCCCGCCCCCTCCTGCGCCTCACTGACTTTCTTCTCCTTTACAACCCAACGTCTTCCTGGGCTCTGTATACGCGCCCTCTGTCTGGCTTGTTTACTTTGCCTATTCTCTCGTTCTTTATGGCCTCGTGGTCTTCACATTCCTTGCTAACTAGTGTCGTTCTCTAACTATCTCTTTGTTGTTCACATAACTGTCGGCGCATTATTTCCCTTCTCGGTAAGAAGAATAAACCACTGGGCCTCTTACAACTCAATGCCGGCGCCATCTCGCGACACAACCTTTTGATATCAGGTCGCGATCCACCAGATCCAAGACGGGAACCCACATTCCATTTCAATTATCCATCGTCCTCTCAGTCTCCCGTTCCCGCCTCCGCTCCCGTCGCACGCTTAACCGCACGAACATATCGTACAGCCGGGACCTTCTTACACCATTACTCCAAATCATCGTCACACAAGCCTGCACTCGAGCAACACCATCACCCACCTATGTCGCTCTGCCTTGCGCGATAGATATTTCTCGCAACGACGCCGACCACTCGACTGGCTACTTGGCGGCATCTTCTCTTCAAACTCGTTGCTTCCTAAAGATTCGCCGTCAACTTCCCCGCCATGCCGTACAGAAACTCCATCATGGCCCACAGCGGCACTTTGGAAGCGCTTCAGAGCAACCATGCTCCGTCGCGAAGAACCCGCCCTCCAGATATCGATGTCATGGCAGCAGAAGAAAATCGCGTGCCCTTGAAGGCCGAAAAGGCGAACAGGCGGGAGTCACGATTGGGGTTAAGGAGCTTATTTGGTCGGTCTAAGGCACCCAAGGAGTTGGTGATACCGGAAACTCCGACCTCGATTGGTAGTCGCACATCCATGGCCGACACAAGCACTTATTCTCATGACCAGCCAGCTACTGCTTCTGACCATTCTCCCACAACACCACGAAGCCCGCGCCCATTATCCACCATGTTCGAGGTTGCTCAGCAAAGCCCATCTACTCACCAGAAATCTGTTGGTGCGGTCAGGGTCCAGGGGCCAGCCAAGCCCACCCGAGGGCCACTCGCAACATGGCATCCTCCACCTCTTTTCAAAGCATTTCCCCAAGCAATTAAGCACATGACATTGCCTGCTGCATCATTGCCCCCCGAAGTCATTTTGCGCATGCACGAGCGGAGGACTAATGTGGCACGCGATGATTCGAATGAGGTAATAGATGGTGAAGCCAGTGTCGGCGATAAAGGGAAAGTCAGAAAGAAGCATCGCCGCAACACATCTGGCCCTGCCACTAGGTTTGAATGGACGAACAAGATCTATGTTCTGGTCACATCGGGATATCTGCTACAATACGCAGCAGAAGGTCCTTTTGATCGATTGCCTGAGAAGATTTTGCACCTCGGAAAGAACTCGGCGGCTTTTGCCAGCGATGTCATTCCTGGGCGTCACTGGGTGGTACAAGTTTCTTCAGTCACAGAATCCAACGGCACGTCGACGGCTGAATCACGATCCCTCTTCTCACGCTGGAATCTTAGGGTCACAGAACGGCGGCATGCCTCCAACTTCCTCATGGTTTTCGAGACAGCTGAGGATATGGAAGGCTGGATCTCGACACTTCGCCGTGAGATTGAGATCCTGGGAGGCAAGAAGACGCTGACCGAGACGGGGAAGCCCAAGGCTGAGGACGAAGTCGTGTCGCTACGAGAGCAGCCCAGCCAGCGGACCTTGGTAGTGCGGGATCCTGATCGGCTATCGCGAGTGATGAGCCAGAGCTCTCAATGGCAGGGAGCTGGCGATAACGATGGGTCGGTCGCCACTGTTACAGAATCCGACGCGACGGTTGACCAGTCGTTGGACGACATCTCAACTACAAACAGCTTCGTGTCGCATGACGGCAGACAATTGGATAACCTGCGAGATAGCTCGAATCGCCTCTCCTTTATATCATCGGGGCAGCGAACGATTGTGACATCGACTGGATCGTCCCCCGAACAGTCGCCGACTGTCGACACTTTCCCGGCGCATTTGGAGGAGCAGTCTCAGCCGCAAGAAGCAATCTGCCCGCCAGAGCCGAAGCCGAGACCGAACGCTGCTGCAATACTGGACCGCAGGCAGTCGATGCAAATCCTCAGCCCTTTTGTCGACCTCCGGGGCGGACCGGTAAACCTGCGACCGCAGTCCACGTACGGATCAGGTGCAGTTCAGGAGCTGAGCGCGTCTTCGAGCTCGAAGACGCCGACTCCGAATTTCAGTGTTCCCAACTCATCAAACCGACGCTTCTCGTATGCAAGAAGTACAGCGCAAGAATTTGGGATGGCGACCCAGATGGAGAACCACACACGATCCCTGGGCCGGAGAGCGCCACCGACAACGCTTGCAATCGCGCGACCGTTGTCGATGGTGGCTGATCAGCCCTCACCAATGGAGGACGTGCACGAACGACCGGTCACTCGTCATGGAGATGAGACTCGGCCACTCAATCCCAGCGAGGATGATTTGGTGTCTCTGCCGCGTATCGCTAACTCGTATGATGTGCCTTCACGACGGTCAAGCCTGGTGCCTGTTGATGAGCCGATCATTGAGGTTAACCGAGGAGGCAGCTCGCGTAGGCTCTCGGGAATGCGACAGTGGCGCAAATCCGAGACCCCGAGCTCCTTGATGCGCAACTTCACGGCCCCAATCCGACCAGGTCCGCCACAAAGGACGCGGTCTCGGTCGTCTCTCCTGGGGCCTGATGAGGCAGCCCGGTGCCGTACCTCGATGGACGCACATGGTGATGGCCGAAGCGACTCGCTGTCGGCCAAGGGACGTTCGCAGAGGCGGGCAAGCGTGCAGTCGCTGATGTCCAGCACCTCGGCCGATCTCCCTCCTCCCATGGCACCCGAATCTCTACCGCTACCAGCGCCGCCGCCTACGGTGCCTCTCCCCCCTATTCCTATCAGCACCAGTAACCCTCATTTGAGGGCTGATGCTAGCAACAAAAATCTCTTTAACCGGCGAAGCATGCCACAGCTGAGCGAAGGTCCTCCGCCAGCTCCACCGCCGACATGTGCGCTACCGCCAATTCCCTCAAAACTACGAGTCAAAGTATAGAAGACTTTGCTTTGACTGTCCTGACTTGTATCTCTTTGTGTTTATCTCTAATGACTACGACTGAGCGCCTGATGCGAATTTTCCTTTTTCTATATTACACGGAACGGTACAGGGACCAACGATTGGAAAAGTCGAATTTGGAGTTTATTCCCATGTTTGTACTATATTAAACCACTGGGCTTGGGCTGAATGGGGGCGCATTTCTGGATATGCGACCATGGCTTTGGATGATTTTCATGTATATGTATTGAGTCTAGAGCGGGATATTGTGTGACTTGCTCTGCGTGGGGGGGGCCTAGATTTTGAGCGATGAGTGGCTACTTACAGTGAATGGACAAAAAAAAACTCGATTTGATAATTTCAGAAGTTCTTTTACTTGCTATAGTGCATCAATCGGGAAGCCGCGTGGTCGGGGACGGTGAGCCAGGGCTCGGGGCCGGGACTGGGGTTCTCCACTTTTTTGGACGGGCCGTTGCGGGAACCGGCAGTCTGGATGCCGACTCGACTCGACTCGACGTGACTCGGCTCGAAATGTGGGAGAGTTGATCAAGTGTGAACTGAAATATTCCTAGATTAAACTAATAGGGCGTAGGAAGAATTTCGTATAAAAAAAGATGACTACCTTTTGCCCGAGTGTTGGTCTCTCGGTAAGATTGCCTACCTACTCACTAGTATTTGGCCGGACCTCTCAAAATTCGCGTGGCTGGGGGGGACGTGCAGCTGAGAGCGCCTCATTTTCATCTCCTCGCTTTGTTGATTTTCCATGCAAACCGTCGCACAATACCTACCAATTGCCTCCCGTCGCTCGTTGACTCCAAACCACAAAAAAATTTTTTTTTTTCGACAAAGAGAGGAATGCTTTGAGCACTCTTACGATCTAGTTGCCATGCCATTTGCACACTGCGAGTAACAAGACAGATCCCATCGCGACGACAAGGACCAAGAAGGGGGGAGGTGCATCGTCTATCCTGGACATCCCAGGATAGCAATTCCCTTTTTCAAAACATGCCCGTCCTCCCATCCTCAACAACCCCATCGGAACCCCATCTCGTCGCCCGCCAAAATGCCGCCTCGAGCACGACCTTTGTCGCCGTCCCGTCCACCTACGGCGCCCTCAACGACTCCCCCCACCCGGGCGTGGTCGCGGGCATCGTCCTCGGCTCCGTCGCCGGATTCCTGCTCCTGCTGTACCTCGTCTACGCGATCCTCCACCGGGGACCCGTCCTCGTCTTCTCCCGCGACACGTCCACCACGACGGGCGGGCCCATGAGCAGCGTCACGGGCGAATCGTACGCGAGCCGGAGCGTCGTCAGCTTCCGGAGCGGCACCAGGAGGGACAGGCGGCACCGCAAGCCGCGCAGCAGCACTTCTAAGCGGACGCGCTCCAAAGCCACGACCACGCGCTCCCGCGAGAGGAGTCGGAGGAGGGTGTCGACCGTCATCGTCGACCCTCCGCCTGCCGAGCGCATCATCGTCGACCCGCCGCCGCCGGCGGTCCCATCGCCGCTCTCATCCGTGCCGCCGCCCCGGGTCGTCCCGGAATCTGCCGTGTCGGCGCTGTCGTCGGACAACGAGATCATCGTCGAGGAGGAGAATAGCCCGTCGCCGCCGCGGAGGTCCTACAGCCAGCGGTACAGCCAGGAGCGGTACCGGCGGGAGTCGTCGTATAGGGATGGGCCGGATGGACATGGACCGAGGGACTACTCGCCTAGGAGGGATTACTCGCCCAGGAGGGATTATTCACCCCGGAGGGACTATTCCCCCAGAAGGGACAGCAGGCGATATAGCCGGGATCGATGAAACGGCTGATGTGCATCGGCTTTATTGGATTTCCTTTCATTCAGTTACGACTTTACGAACGAAGCATTACGGGCAAGGATCGACGGAATTGGGACGCATATAGCATAGCATGTGATATGAAAAAGAAGCTGGGTGCATATAGATATGTTCAAGTGGCTAACGTCAGTTGGATGAAGGTCAGCATTAGGGCAATAGGGGATGCCAATGGGCGGTCACGGTAATGGAAGCGGAGAGGAATAGTAATGTGAGGTGATGGATATTAGAGGACAGAATGAACCCCTCGTCTCTCAAATGAGGCCTTGCCATTTCGATAGATACCCAAATGGTCTCATCTTGAAGCTATATACACAAAGTTGGTACCTCAAGCCACTTCCACGGTGTCTCCATACTACAACATGCCTGTTTTCATGTTGTCCTCGCCTCGCCGTATTTGACTCGTTCCTTTCAAACCATAGCCAAGATATATATCCGGTCAATGACACCGGGCCCCATCCATAGCCATGGATAACATTGGATGCTATTCATGTCCCCAGGGCCTCGACTCTCTAAATCCTCAAAGCACCAAACTTTTCGACACAAACGAGGGCGTGAGCCTCGCCCCCCGATGCTGATCCGAACAAATAGACAAATGTCAAGAGTGCCACCCATTTGCTCAACAGACTGCTGTGCGTCTGCGAGCAAGCCCTCGCGCCAGCTCCGGCAAGAAAGACAGAATCAAGTACACGACAGCAACTTACATATTCATACCCCCATCATTGTTCGCTCCGCTCCCGTTGGCGCCCTGAGGGCCACCAAAGAAAAAGGTATCAAAAGGATTCATTTGTGGCACCTCGCTAAAGTCATGATGGAGCCCTTCCCAGTTCATACCAAGTCCTAGATCCATCTGGGACTGGTCCATGGCGGCAAACTCGCCGTTTGCAGACGCGCCCAGGTTCTGGAGAAACTCCATCGTCTGTGCATCAGGGTAATCCGCTGGGCCCGGCCCACTGAACTGCTGCTGCTGTCCAGCAAACGATCCGCTGCCGGCAGATGGCTGGGATGTCACCCGTCTGGGAACAGGAGGCGACGGGACCATGCCCGATTCCACAGGCGACCCGTCTTGTTTCAGAGTAGCATCCGAAGGGCTCGGGCCGCCTCGATTTCGTGACTTCATCACGTATCCCTCGGCCGTTCGGGCCATGGGGGGAGAGGGCTGAGCATTCCCCTCACCGGTAACCGATAGGGTTGGAGACGAGAGGGAATCCGAGAGTGACATGTCGAACTGGTAGGACGCCTGGTCGGAGCCCTGGTGCCGGTGACGTGCTTGTGCCGATCCCTTGGATGAATCTGGCGGCGTGTTCCAAGCCGAGCGTTGCCTTCGAGGTTGAGTCGTTGGTGCCCCAAAACCTCCTGTTGAAGTAGCCATCTTGATGGTGGCTTTGGCTGTCCGATCGAAGGCGTCTCGGCACGTCTCGGCTGGTGGGCACTTGTCAATCATATCAGTGAGAACCGACTTGGCAGCGAGAATTGTAAAGTCCACCTCGTCCATGGTCTGGAGTCACCATTAGCAAATTTCCTATCGACTGGGGTAGACTGGAAAAAGGAGGAGGGCTTACCAGGCGACTTCGTACGATTGGTGAGTGCCAGATGGCATAAAGGTACGAGATTCCTGCCATGAAGAGATGATGTGTGGAGAGGTAGGTGTAGCTGACCAAGCCGCTGAGATGAAGCTGCCGGTAGATGCGGAGAATCTTTTGGCCCGCCTCGGCAACCTTCAAGTATATTCGATCCTCGTCCTCACGTAATTCGGCTTGGAAGGCTGTCGGACTGTTGACCTCGTTTGACGAGTTGTACTCGCCCTCGAACATCGCAGGGACGCTCAGGCTCTGGCGATAGAGCATGATGATGGCCTGCCAGTAGTTGAGCTCGAGGAACTCGGTCGAGAACATGACACCCGTCTCCTGTCTCGTCGGCGCCGACGTCTTCCACTGGTACAGTCTCCGGTCGATGTCGATGCGCCATGACCGGAAGGAGTCAAACTGCACCAGGAAGGGTGACGGCAGATGGATGTGCATGTCAGGGTGCTTGCTCTGCACGCCAGCCTTGGCGATCTGTGCCTGGTTATACTGCAACACCTGAAGGATTTCCGACTGCAGCAACCGCAAGCGGAAGTAATGATGCGCTACATGCTTGTAGCTGGGCTGCATCTGGTCTGATGGTGGATCCAAGAGCCCCGTTGGCGTGATATACTCGTCGTCTAACAACGAGGGGAGCTCGGTTGTGATGACCTGATCGCTAATGCCGAAGGGTCTCCCAACACATGTGCTTACCAGGCGATCCAGAGAGTACGTGCACCACCAGAGCCGTCGTCGCATGTCACGCATCCACAACCTTCTCCCACGAGCCTGAACGCCATTCTCTCGCGGCCCAGAACCGTCAGCCTGGTCGGATTCGGCGGCCTCGGGGATGGACGCGTCAATGTCCCTGTCGTCCTCGTAGTGTAATCCAAGATCAACTGCGAGCCGCACCGCAACACCAATGATGTACCTGGTCCGTGTCAGTCACCTGTCAATATGCGTCCTCGATCGATTCAACACATACCAGAGGCCGGGGGGAACAGGGCGCAGGAGGGCGAAGTTGGCGAGGAGAAGCACAGCTTGCAACACCTCCAACCCTCCTCCGCTGTTGCTCAAGCACGATTCTAGGTGGACAATAGCACTTGCATGATATTCCTCGGGCTCACACCGGTTCCGAACCTCCATACCTGAATCACCCGAGGATTCCGTCTTTACGGGCTCGCCAACGATGACACCGCAACCGATAGCAAACACCATATTGAGCAGATAGAGCTCGCGCGATCCGCGGGCTGGATCCTGAGTGGCATATACACGCTCAAATGTTTGCATAAACTCTCCGCGATGCAAGATAGGGATCTGAGGGTTGGAGTGCTCAAAGTAGAGCCTCGCAAGCCGCAGACCAACCTCCTTGGCAGGAAAAGTGGCAGGCTTGATTGTCGGCCGGGTATGAAGCCCAAAGAAGGAGTCGCGCAGCGAAGCTCCATTCCCAGTGGGCTGCCGAGAGCCCGTCCGATCATTCGCGCCTGTTTGACCAGACGCGGAATACTGCACAGCAGCGTACACGACCCTAGCGAAAGAGACACCGGAGGTGGACGCCAGAGACCGGGGTTTTGACGGGCTGACGATGTTGAGGAAGCCGGAAGCCTGGCCAGATTTCTTTGGCTTGAGTGATTCGACAGCTTGACTTTGAGGCCTATTTATGCCGCGATCGCCAGCTTCTGAAGGTCCCGAGTAGCCCGTCTCGGCGGTAGAGTTGATGCTGGCGGTATCGGTACCCGGGCGAGAACATATTTCGAGGTTTTCGGCTGGGGGAAAGGGGATGTTATTAGACGATAGTAGGTTCTCGAGCTGCTCGACTCGAGTTTCGAGGTAGAACACATAACTGCGCGCCAGGTCAGCCATCATCCACCAACCGATCAACGGCGCGATATCCCAGCCCGTCTGCAACGCAACGCCGGCTGGAGCACAAGGCCCCAAACCTGCCGCGCGTCCAATTATCGTCGTACCTGCGTGGGATTTCCTTCTTGGTGATGGGATCGTAACCAACACAAGCGACTCCTGCCTTGGCGCAGCTTGCACAGCTGGGAAGCTTCTGATCGCAACGGTTCTTGCGAAGGCGACAGCGATTACAGGCACTGACGTTACGGAAATTGCTGCTCTGTCCTGCCTTGGCAGTTACCGAGGTAGCGGCAGAGGATGAGGCGCCGTCGGCTTGTTGTCGATCATGGGGGCTTGGTTGGCCGTTGCGCGGCGATTCGTCGTCAAAGGAATTCTGTCTCTGTCGCTTGGCCGGTTGCGTGCTCGGAGATGGAGGGCCGCGCGCAGGCATGGTGACGGCCCGCCGGGCGACGGAGGACAGAGCCGATGGCTGCGGCAACGTTGGGGATTGTGCTGGGAATGATGGTGGTGAAGCGAGGTTGGCAGGCGGTGATGGTTAGGTCGAGGCGACGCGGAGGAGGCTGACCGAAGAGGTGGAATTGGACGGGACCGAGACGGGGACGGAGAACGGAACGGTAGATCGGGTGTTCCGGCCGGGACTAATACTTTTTTTGCGAAACGTGGAGGTGAGCACCAGCTGGGCCACAAAGAAGAGGGGAGCAAGACGAGACGAGACAAATGCAAGACGAGGCGGGCAGCGATCGGCGAGCCGAGGCAGCCGCCGGAGGACGGGTCGGATTCGAATTAAATGTTGCGGGATTGGATAAGATGGATAGGATGGGATGAGGATGGGGATGATGTGTATTGGAGGAGGTGGCTTGAATTGATTGATCGAGCCAAAATGCTCAATCGACAACAACGCAGCTGGGCTCAGTCACTCACCGGCTCTTGTTTGGCCTTTGCCTCAATGCCCGGGAGCTGCTCGCTTTCTGCGGGGAGGGATCAAATCCTATCGCGGAGCTTGGGCGCGACCCATGACCCAAGCGCAAAAGAGCAATGAATTTCGAGCGCGGCGTCAGCGGAGATGGCGGGAACGTTGGCGGCACCAAGCAAGCACTAGCACGGCAGCGCAGCGTAGTGTCGGTAGAGAGAGCTCGAGCGCCCGAGTTTTCGAGTGGCGGCAACGGTGGTTGATGGCCGCTGTGGGCTCGAGTCTGCCTGTGATGTGATGGTGGTGGTGGTGGCAATCGAGGCCCAAACAAAGATGGGTTCTTGCCAATTGCGAATTGGTCACGTTTGTTTCATGCGAGATGGAGACAGCAAGGGTCTTGGAGTTGCCGACAGTCAAGTCAAGCAACACAAAGTTCAAGGTCAGCAAGCAATTGAGTGAGTGAGCCAGCCAGTCAGTCACCAAGTTAGTTGTCCGTGTCCCCTGTGCCGTGAGAAAATTTCAACATGACAACCCAGGCAAGACAAGACAGGGGGGTTGATGTGAAGCACGAACCAGACAACAGGGACAAGAGACAAAGCGAGACAGGGCCAGACATGAACGAGGCAGAGGCTGAGAGGGTCCAAGATACAGATCGCACCAGCGGGCCAAGGTGCCTAGAAGCAAGGCCGAGACTTGAAGATCCAACCGCCCAAGTAACCGTATCGCATCAGGCAGAGGGGGGAAAAGGCGACGCATGAGCCCAAAACAGACCCTCTTTTCTGGCGGCGTGGTTGTTGCCAGATCCAGATCCCAATCGAAGTGGAAGTTCTAGCAGAAACGCGACAAGGGTTCAGATCCAGACTGGGTAAGGCTTGGAGTGCCGAAGCACAGAGCACGTCGCTTGAGGTGAGAGTGAGGGTGAGTGGGGAAAAAAGAGAGATGGCCCCGAATTTTTGGGCTGAGAAGCGACGAATTGACTCTATGGATTGGCTGGATTTTTTTTTCCATTTGGGTCAGATCCACGACTGACGGAGCCGAGTTTGATGTTGTCAGCGATGGATGGGAGAAAATGTTAAACCCCGAAAAGGGCATGACAGGAGAGCAAGTTTTCTCGTCTCGTTGTTTCCTCTTTTGAAAATTTCCATAAACACCTTCCTTCCTTACTTTCCACCTTCTCATCAACCAGCAGATGCTTACCTTTGTTAGTCACTTGCCCTGTCGATCTTTCCTAAGCTAGAATTCGTGTTGGATCATACCTGCTATTGGTCGCCCTCTCCTCATGGGTTCCCCTCAACTCCAGACTCGCAAAAGCCTCGGTGACACCTGGAGATCGTCAAGACGCACTTTCGTTTCTTTTTCTCTCCGCCTCGCATCCGCCTCAGGGCTGTACGCACGATCTGGTTGGCCCTCGCAAATCTCTCGTTGGGCTTGATTTCTTGTTTCCCACCCGCTGGGACCAACCAGGCATGACCGGCTATTGCTGTCCTCCGGGAGCCGGGCCTCTCCTGTGCCTTGCCTGGCCTTGGTCTGACACCGTCATCTCATTCTTCTTTTCTCATTCAGATCCAGGGTCTCCATCCATCCACCCATCCATCCTTTCATCCACCCACTGACTGCTCTGAAAACCCTTGTCGACTGTTCACCAGTTCTCAGTCATCCGCCTACCCAGCCTCGGTGCCACTCCCAAAACGGGCATTCAACGGCGAGCCTCAGAGTGGACATGACGGCACAGCATCACCGCGTGCGCGTGCCTGTGCGCGTCGCCATCGTACATACATGATACATGGTCCGCACAGGACGGTACATGGATCTTTGGAAGAAGCAAAGTTGGCAACGCAAATAAGTCGCTCACAGCATCAGAATCTATTAGCAATGGCCGCTCTGTTTCCGTGAGCCTGCTGTCTTACACGGTCCCATCCTTGGCGTCAAAACTCTCTTTTTCATGGTCGTTGCGCTGGGCCTTGTCTTGTCAGACGCCCGTCTCAGCGGCTCGCTGGTCCGGCCCCGTTTCTGCCTGGGCCTGCGCCTTTTGGCCGGGTCGGAAGCGTTGCCCGGCTGGCTGCAGCACAGCATTGGATGGATGATGGATGCCAGGCGGAGCTCCGATTCCCGAGTTGAGATGCCGGCGGCGTACGTATTCGTAAACTTACATAGTAGCAGTCCATGGATGCCAGCCTGGGCTGGGACCAGCACCAGCACCCGCTCGTGAGTTGCATTCCAATCAAGCTTTTGGTCCCTACTGTATGTGGTTAATCGCTGACGTTTATTAGTTATGCTTTCTTTGTTGGATTGTCTACGACTTCAACACAACCTGACTCTAGTTGAGACTGCCTCCCTCACCTTCTCCTCTCCTCTCAGTCATGCTCCAGATGAAAAAGACGCACGACTTGTCCCAGACTCACCTTACATGTCGGCCTCTTCTTCTCACAACTCTGCCGCCTTGGAGAAAAGGTGTACAGACTTGTCCTGGAAGCAGCAAGGGTCCTGTCTCTTAGCCGCTCCCCACACCACCAAAAGCCGCGCTTCTGCAAAAGCTGCATCACCAAGTCCACCACCAGGCGTCTGAGGAAGGGGTGTGCAAACGCCACATCACAATTACTCCATAAGGATACATGCCCAGCAGACATAAAGATTGGTCTGGGCATCCTCATACGATGTACGCTTTATTTTAGCACCTCCTCTTCAACTCCCGATCATTGTGCATCCGGCTTCCAGCAACAAGGTCTCCTCAAAAGCCGATTCGGGGCTTGATCCCCATGCCAGGGATCATGGGATTAACAAACAAGCTGGTTCTTTCTCCTCTTTTTCACTTACAAAAGCTAGGTGGGTGGTAACACCAGCCGCCCCTCTATCAACAACCGACATAAATAATACAACACCTGCGGGCGTGAGACGCAAAGGTTTGGATACTGGTCAATACGAAACATGTCATGAGCTGTCTAATCTACTTTTCTCCTCAATCCAAGGTCCTTGTCCTTTGACCGCTGATACCCCGTCCCACCGGCCCCGGCTTGCACGGCCACCGTCTCCCTAAGTGGGCTTTAGCTCTCTGAATATCCATATGGTCGTGGTAATTTGCTCCATAGAAGCGACCTAGGCAGTTTGGTATGGGGCAGACAGCATTCCCTCGGCTTTGGAGATATCCATAGTATCTTCCACAAGGAATGGCTTTCGTCATGGATCATATATGGATCGTAGTGCCACCGGCATTCACACACTCGCATAGCCTCATCCTCGGCTCCGACTTGGGCAGCGGATCCCTGGGTCGCAATTATTGACCAGCATTCATAATTCACCATTCTTGCAGCATGGTCAATGTGTTGTTAAACAAGAGGCCAGTGATCAAATTACTGCCAATTAAACCATCCCCTTCTTACACCGCCAGTCTCGGTCCCGCGAGGTAGCCAGACTTATCGTTGCAACTCTCCCCATAAGGCACTAGAAAACAAACCCATACACCTCTAGAACCACCAGTTACTCATAAATAAACACCCATAAAACACCCTGGGTCTCATCATCGGCGATCCGTCACGCCCACGATGCCCTCGGCCGTACAGGAAAATCCATTAAACATTTCCCAAACAAACAAACAAACAAGCAACCAAAACAAAAACAGACCATCATATCCTTCCTTCTACTTGTGCAATCCAATCCGTCGCCGAACCAATCCCGTAGTCTATATTTCGTTAAAATGATTTCCCAATCAGACCCGTCTTTTTTTCTTGCAAAACGCCTGTCCCATGCTTCGTCGTCGCTGTCTGAACCGGGTATTATTCGACGTAAGCGTGCGTGCCCTTTGTACAATCCATCCCAGAAAAGAAATGTCGCCAAAGTTTCCGTATCGACTCTTCGCTTTTTGATCGAAACGTTGTTTTTTAACGCCGGGGTAAAAATGAATCCGTATGCCGCTGGTTTTGTGCTGTTTCGTCACACGCTGTCTTCGTCGTCGTAGTCGGCGAAGAGGCCCTCGTCCAGGAGAGGGTCTTCTTCCTCCGGCATCATCGTATCCTCCTGAGGGCCGCCCTCAGTGATTTGGGAGCTCAGATATGCTCCCACAATAGTAACCAGTCCGCTGAACCACCATGCCAGTCCTGAGTATCCAGTCTGAAGTCCCAAAGAGTACAGAATTCCAGACAGGGTCGGGCCCAGCGCACGACACAAGCTCGCCGTCGAAGCTGCAATACCGTTGATCGTTCCGAGAACCTGCTTAGAAGGCGCCGAGTTCGCCAGCAAAATCGCGTTGCTAGGGTATGCCATCGTAGAGAAGGTACACTTCCAGATGACAAGCAGGTAGATGGCCGGCATCCTCATCGACTCGGGCAGCAGTACCAGGTACGGGGTGACCAGGTAAAGCGCAAAGTAGGAAAAGGCCAGGAGTCGGAACAGTCGCAGAGAGCCTAGCCGTCGAGTAACCGGTGGAACAATGAGGTAGTTGGAAAAGAGGGAGTACAGTCCCTGGACCGACATGATTACACCAATCACCTTAGTCTCGAGACCGAATCCATCCGTGAACCTGAAGGGGAGGTCATGGACAGGGTGCTCGGGTTTCGAGGTACTCAAGAAGACGGGGAAGAGTTGGTCAAAGGTCATGGTGTGGCTATATAAAAGCCCGTTAGAAATCTGAAAAACAACAAGGGGGGCAATTAAGCTTACAAAGCGAGAATGCCGTAAGAGATGATGTTCATGATGACTGGCTTGGTAAAGGTCTTGGGCTTTTGCTGCACCACAGGTTCGAGGGGTGCGGATTCCAGAGACCGTGTGTCGTCGGCTTGAGGGGTGAGCCGGGGTGAGTTTTCCTGGCTTTGGTAGGCGGGCAAGACCTCGTCTTCGTCGGAGCTTGCTGTGCCAGGGCGAGGACTGTTGGTCATGTAGCCGACGTGGCGCTCTCCATCAAGCAGAGCCTGCTTCTCTGGGCCGCGCCCCCGTCCGTTGCACCTGGCCACTCCCCAGACCATCTTGGCCAAGTAATCACCAATCTCGCGCCCGCGGTCCCTTTGAGACTTCTTCATAGCGTGCGTTTCGTCGAGGAAGAGGAGCCCAATAACCACTCCCACAAAGACTGTTGCTGCGCTGAAGAGGTTAGGTAGGAGGTAGGGGTATCGGTCCCAGATGGTTCCACGGGCGAAGATCTCGGGATAGCTGATGCATGGTCGGGCCAGAGCACCTCCAATCATGGGGCCGATAATGGATCTACAAACCAAAATAGTCAGCAGCGGTTCTTGAGATTCGCGAATCGTGTGTGCTTACCCAATGCACCACACCATTGGCATGATAGTATAGGCACGTGCTATGCGAGCGTTAGCCAAGGAATCTTTCAGTCGTTGGATGCCAACTCACGCTGCTGTTCCTTTACAGTGACGAGCTCGGCGACTGTAGTCTGAAGGACGCCAATGTTACTGGCTTTACGTTAGTTAAGAGACCCCAATTGGGCTCCGCAAGGTAACATACCCGTTCAACAGACCACCTAGAGCACGCGCGAAAAGAGCCACCGGCAAGTTGGGAGCAAATCCGAAACAAAGAACGCTCAGAGCGGTTCCGATCAAGCCAAACAACAAGACAGGTTTTCGTCCAATTTTATCGCTGAGTCGTCCCCACAGAACTCCCGTCGAGAATTCGGCCAGGGTAAAAGCAGAAGTGACCATGCCGGCATAAACTGAAATTTTGCTCGAATCGTCGGTGATGTTGAAATCCTCAATCATGTAGTAGATGTATGGGAAGATGGACATGAATGCAATCGGTTCGCATATCCTGCAGCAGGCTGCTCTTTGTCAGTCCGAGAATCCCCCCAAAAGTCGTGCAAGCCGCCATACCTAGGACAAACATCTGTTTTGTGGGAAACGGAGGAAGCTGTCTTTCATTTCGGCCAGAACCGCCGCGGTTGGCCGCGGAAACGTGACGACTCCTCCCCATGTTGGCTTGATGCAATCCTCCCAGGAAGTGCTGTCGTCCTACACGGGCACCTCGGCAAGTGTGGTAGATTTCTTGCGTGACACAATTCAACCACTGGTTCCTTCGATCGGTTTCGTTGTGTACTTGAGCATCAAATCAGGTGTCTTGGTGAGTGTTGTCGTCGGCGAGCTAGGTAGGCGGGTTGTTGGAGCGTGAGACACTGGAGACAGGAGGAGAGGAGTAGAAAGCAATTGAATAAGTAGAAACTTTTGGTAATTAAGAAATTGAGCAAGTGAACAACTGAACTCGGGGTGGCGGAAGGGGAAAGGGAGACTAAATGGTCGTAGAAGGTTCTCAGAAGGAAAAGAGAAGGATCAAGATGGGGCGGATAACTTATAAGAAAGTGGTAGTAGCAACACCCCTCGACCCGGACAGACTGGGGTACATGTCACCATGACCATCTTGGAGTGAATTAATTACCTACCTAGACCCAAGTTTGGAACGAGCGGTGACATGAGCACAAGAGGGCAAATCTCCTGTCCAACACCAAAGACGATGCGGCGAACGGCTCAAATTCTTGGGCATGACATGGACAGTGGGGCGTCAGGGCACCGGGACGCCATCCTAGAAGAGGGATCCTGGTTGACAGGGCGGACTGGCCTTGCGAGGTGAATCGGTCGCCTGGGTCCCAACGAGATGGGGCCCTGAGGAGCGTCCATGTACCTCTCAAGTACCTCGCCAGGGGTGCCTGTTGTCACTAAAGGCTTGCAGGGGGTCAAGCTCTCGCCGGTTCGACAAGGCGGACGCCGGACGGGGACGTGTGTCGAGCAAAACGCCATGGACTGACGGCCGGGTTGGAGCTTAATTATTGGGTGCGCCATTCGGAGCCTACACGGCGCTAAGAGTGCTACCCCGGCATTTCCGCCGCGTGGCTATGAGTGCTCCAGCTGCTGTTAGATCATGTCCTTGACGGAATACAATAACAATGACAAGAGCGTGAGAAAGGCGCCCCTTGAGATGACTGATACAGACAAGAACGGGGACAGATGCGGTCAGTCGGATTGGCCACGGTATTGGCTGCTTGAAACGAGGCTGACCGTCGTAGGCGCTGACAAAGACGATGGGTATAGGAGGCGGTGAAAAGTGAACAACGGTCCCAGCGGCAGCCTGTGGTCACACGGAAACGTCCCCCGGAGTCGCCTCAGCCCAGCTGTGGAGCAAACAATAGGGAAGATGTCCCGGAAAGGCCACCCTCCTCAGTGACGGGCAAACTCCCACACGGTTCTCAGCGATGCACAGAGCGCGAGCACTGCCAATTGTCAGGGCACATGGCGTGGCATGGCCCGTCCTCCCAGCCTTGGCGGTGCGACGTGTGGTGACGTCGTCCTGGGCAGAGCCCTGGAGCAGAGATATCTGTCCAGCACATCCGATAGGAGAAAATACAATACTGTAGTTGTCTCCTTTGCCATGTATCATGCCCTGCGGTCTCGGACAAGCCACAGATACCGGTATCTCATGGGGATACCGACTCCATTCATGGTGTGTTGTTCGCCTGTTGTCATTGTTTTTTGTCCTTTGCTCACGTCGACCCGCCGGAACCTTTGGTGAAATGCCATC
Organism: Fusarium setosum; assembly: GCA_013623625.1. NCBI lineage: Eukaryota > Fungi > Ascomycota > Sordariomycetes > Hypocreales > Nectriaceae > Fusarium > Fusarium setosum. The sequence goes on along the minus strand of JABFFE010000415.1, from coordinate 50,501 downwards.
TGGACAAGGCGTCCGTCTCATGCTATTTCGCGTGGGTACGCTTGTATCTGCAACCCGATGGAAGTGCATGGTCAGCAGATGACCCGGACGCACATAGGAGTCATTCGGGATTTGGCTGCATTGCCAGCACCGTTATAGCACGGCAGCCTTGTCGTACCGCTGACTGTTTCACAGCTGGTTGCATTCCGAACACGGGAACGAAGTGTAGGACGAGCCAGTAACTGCAAAGTGCTTTTTCCTGCACGACGAGAACTTGACTAGATTCCCTTGGGATATTGGGTTATAGTTAGGTATGAAAAGACCTGCGGGGCTGTCGTTCCCCGGCTTATCACAAGCAAGACCTGTCCTGAGGAAGACGAATTGTTGTCGGAGCAGATACACCTTTTTCACATATCAGTCGGCCGAAAAGGCCATATCTAGGCCGAGATGCCCGGGTTGGGGATGGCTGCCAAGCTCGAGGGAATCCTCATGCGGATGATGTTGCACTTGCCCATGACTGATAGGGACATCATCCGCAGCAGGGCGGGGCACATGCCTTGATGATTCCAAGGTTCATTAACGAGGACGGCCTGGAAGTGATCCGGCAGGCAAAGACAGCTTCTGGAGGTTCGATTTGTCACATTCGAGTTGCAAAGAGGCAGAAGCAGGTCGCCGTATACTTCATGGACATGTTGCTTGTGCTGACCGTAGTTTCCTCCGTGCATAGCCAAATAAACGGTGTAGATCAACTCCCTGATCAGTTCTATTACTTCCCAGCGAAACAAGAATCCTGGGAGGATAGTAGAGAAAGCATAATGCATGTCCATGGTAGGAGTTGTAGTTGTAGTAGTAAGCGAGGCTGGTGTGTGAGCTTACTTGACAAGCCTAGAGCCCCATACCAGGAACGTTGAGAAAGGGACCCGGGGATGATGAAGCAAGGGGTAGGGGTTAGAGGTGAGGTGTGAGTATCTCATCATCAGGAACCCGAGACATTGTCACCGCCATGCCGTACCGGACCCTTTCGCCTACTCCAGGCACGTGGAGCCGGTGGTGCGGCGCGCCAGCCACCCATCTGGAAACCAGCTTGGAACTGAGACTGGCGGTGATGGGCCTTGGTCACTGGCTGTGGTGGTTTCAAGTCAGGGCTTCAGACCCGGAAATTGGGCAGCATGAATAGGCCCACGCCAGCATCTGTAGCCTCCCTGACTCGTTTCTGAACTGGTCAAAGGGGTCCACTCGCACCCAACCCGCTGGGCCGTCAAGCCCCCGAACGACAAGAATGCCGGAAGCGCTGCCGACTCCACAGATACAAGGCCTGGTCTCCAGCCAGTTGATATGCTTGACGCATCTGGCTGCACTTGTAAGAGTGATTTCACCTCTCGGGAGTCGCCCTTGGTTGGGGATTCTGCCTTCAACACGAAGCCCGCCGGTATTGCGTGCACATGGTCCGAGTTTGACAATGCCGGCCCGGGGCCAGTGCAGGAAAAGCAGCATTTGACTTAGCCCATGTTGTGTTCCCTCGTGCCAGTGCATCCGAGCTTCAGAGACGTGTGGTCCTGTGCATGTACATAATAGCCAGTGGCTCGATCCAGGCCCTACTCCCCCCTAGAAAAATTGCGGCTGGCTGTCACGGAAGTGGCATAGCACCGCGCTGCTTTCTCACGCGCCGTGGCTCCTTTTCATGTATGCATGTTGTGCAGTAGGCAATTGAAAATAGACTCAAATGGATACCGACGACGTGGACACCTTCAGGCACCTGCCGAGTAGGTGCCAGATCCGCCTTGCATCTGCAAGTGTAGAGTCATATCGTCGGTGAAGCCTGAGTATTGCTTTTTGCAAACATTGGGACTCCGACTTGTACCACAGAATGAGCACCTCGGGCTGTGGAAAAGTCATCATCACGGGCGGTATGATAATATGTCGCGTCAGCCGTGGACACAGCTGCAAATCTATTGTCGTCATCATCGAGCGCGGGCGCTTGGGGTTGTCCAATAACCTGCCTTTCCTTTTCACCTTCAATCCCTGCGAGCCTCCGGGCCCTCTTCCTGGCTTCCGGGCTCTTTTGAGTGGAACCCGAGCTGTGTGTTTGCCGGTACCTCTCAATTCACCGTAGGAGGTCTCGTGCTACGAGAAGGCTACCTCTCTAGGAAGCCGTCGCATGGCGCCCCGCTTGAGGGGAGAAGCCGAGTGGTCAAGGGAGCAAACCAGGCTAGTTGGCCTCAGGGGAAAAGGGGGTAGCGGGCGAGCGTCCCGGTGGACTGGGTTGATCTAATACATCCCGTCAATACGTACGTACAAAGCAGGGAGCGTCCAAATCATAGACTATAGGATGACAGATGGTGTATGTGCCCAAAAGAAACAAAGAAGAGGTGAGGGACGAAAGGAGGGTGAAAGCAAAACTGAGTTGGATGTTTCAAAAACGTACGGAAATAGTTAAGCTCAGCAGGTCGGGTGGACTGATTCACACTGATCACGTCCGCAAAACATCAGGGTTATCGTCTGAGAAGCACTTGGGCCATCGGGCGGCAGTGTTGAGACTGCAAAGCTTCACAGACGTCTTCGAGTTGGTTCAACGCCTGTTCGCCGAGGCTGGGCACTTTTGGCCGCAGAACTTTGTGCAACGGTGCGTTTGTACATACGAAAGCAAGCACCACACTCAGCTGCTCGTCGTGACAGAAATGAGAGGATCCATCCGTCATCTCGTGTTGATTGCCATGACCCCGCAAGCCTTCGGCGTAGGCCGTGAGCTTGAGCGCACTTCCGGGGGCGTCCTGGGGCTTCTGGGGCTGGAAAAGGCCCTTGTCCTGGTGTGGTCAGCAGCTGAACGTCTTGGAATGGAGGGACAGCCTGGGCAAACAGGGGGCTCTGGACTGACCGCTGTTCGCCCCGGTTCTTGTTGGAATTCTCGAAGGTTTCGAAAAGGGGGCCAGGGTTGGCGAGTGGAGCTTGCGAACTCGAACTTGCGGGTGGTGGGAGGGTGCGAGGAAAAACGAAGCGCCGGGGGGCCCTTCAGAGGGGTGGACAGAGCAGCCAGGAGCCCAGCAAATTTTGGAATTTTGGGCAGGGGCGCGCGCTGGGTCCCGTGATTTGCAGTCAATTTTCATGACGGGGAACGGTGCCTTGTCGATCCGGACGAATTGGATTTGGACCCTCGCATGGCTGCAAGCGTCAAGCAAAACTTGACCAGCGACTTCGCGGCGACATGGTGAAGATGAGATAGCTGTCGTCGTTAGACTTGACTGTGCTCTCAGTTCTCAGCCCTCGCTACTCTCGGCTCCGCAATCCGCAATCCGCCCTCCTGTCGCCCTGCCGCGGATGTAACAGCACCGCGACTCTTGAATGGAAACCCTGGAAGCAATCAAAGGCGACCAAGTCGTTTTTTACTTTTTACTTTCCGCCCTCGCCCGGGCCTCAAAACCTGTCGGTCCGGATGATCAACTGGCGGTTTTGCGTCGTCGACTCGACCCCCTAATAAGCGAGCTGCGGCGATGACGTCCGCCCGTGTCAACCTGCGATGACGGTCCTTGTCTCCGAAAACATTGGTCTGCCTTCGACCGAGGGTGACATTTTGGGCCTTGCCTTACCTTGGCGGCTTGCGTGCTTGGGCTGGGACATCGGGGCCTTTGGGCGCCTCTGCTTCGTGCCCACATCAAATCTTGCTGATCTGGCGTTCACAAAACAGACCAGGGCTGTTCCAGATCACCGGGTCTCCTTTCTCTCAAACAAGGTCGAGCGCCACTAGGAACCTGATCGAGCCCAATCTCCCCGTCTGCAGCCTTGTTCCCGCCTGCGCCGCGCTGCTGGGGCCGGTCTCGGTGAGTTAACCTCACCGACTCAATCTGCGGCAGAGTACTCCTTACAAGTACTTCGTACATCTAATTGCAGCACTCAAGCGAGGCCTGCAGGGCATGGTCGCGTCCCTGATCCCATGCTGTCGATCCATCAACGCCCAGGAGCCCAAGCAGCCGATGCTACTATACACTTCTCCCTTGTGCTTTTTGACTGATGAGTACCGCTGCACCGACAACACAGCATGACAACGCTTGGATCTCATCCTCAATCCCCCGCAACTGCGCAGGACAGCCGACGTTGCACAGCTGGGGTTATTTATGGGCAACCCATGATGACCTCCGGGCAAATACCAGGATCTCAACTGAGGCTCACGGTCGCAGTGGTGACTGGAGGTACTCGTTTGCCACTTCGGCAGGGTGATTTGTCACATCTCGCTTCAACATTCAGTCTCCTCCACGGAGAACACAATACCATGCCTACCTGGCTTTGAATCCGCTACAATTTCTGCCTTCCAATCTCGGGGCCAGACGAGGGTTGGCATAAAACATCTTTGATCAGCCATAATGCCGACTATCCGCCCAGGGCCATCAAATTCAGTTGTGCCACGTCGGTTAGGTATTTCAGGTAGCAGCAACCTGGCCATTTATCCAGGGTTCATTGGTTTCTGAAGTCAAGGCTGACAGAAGCTGCCCTTGGGAACTTTTCATGGATATCATGCACAGCGGTGAGGTGCATACCCAGGCAGAAGCTCTGGGGGTTTCCTCAACATCTGTGCCACGAGCAACATGCGGTGGAATTCACTGTTTTGAGATATTGCCCGAAGTCTGTTTACAACAAAATGCCCCTTGAAGGGATGCTAGTTGCGAACCTTTACTAGTATCTATCTTGCCAGCTATACAAGCGCCAGTCTCCGATCGAGTATTGCAGATGCGAGACGGCCCAAGCCGCAGCTTCCACGTATCAAAGTCTTCTCCCCTAGCAAGGACCACGCAGGTCTCTATGATTCCTAACACTTTGATCGCCATGCTTTGATGAGACAGACTTTGACATTCATCAGGCAATCACGGTGAGCCGAATCCCACTTGATCAGCCACTGGGTCGAGTAACTGGGATGCCTCGCCAACTTTCAGCTTCAGGGAAGAATGCAGTCGACTCATCCTTTTCTCAGCATGCAGCAAGCCCAATCAAGAAAAGCAAGTGCATTTCACCCAGGATGCTGCGCCCGACAACTACTATCGCTCAGAGCCTCCTGAGTTGGCGACTCACTCAGTGCTGGTCCATCAAGCAGTCCGAAGGCAACCGCGCAGGCGGTTGATTCGGACGTTCCTCAGGCCGAGTACTGGCGGGTACGTTAGCCGGCTTCTATTCCCAGTCAGTTCCCCCAGCGTGCAAGCTCTCGTCACATTTCTCCCAGGTTTTTCCTTGGTCAAGTGAGATTCTGAGGGTGTAGTCCCTTGGGTCTGCATGTAAGCCTTCTGGCTTCACGATGGCAAAGTGCCCGGGATCCTTCCAGTGATTCTGGGTAGAGCTGCACTGCTTACGCCGTACTGAAGCTGGGATCGTGGATCCGAGTAGTTTGGAGATGCCAAGTTCCACTATCACAAGCAAACCATGTTGGATGAACGGAAACAATTTTCCCTGGCCGGGGTAGGTTAGCCAGCACAAACAAGCTCGATCTATTTTCAGCCACTAACGTTATCATCCAGGCTGTCGGGCAGTGAGTGAGTGGAACAACTCGAAGCGGGTTCGTTTACATCCGCCCAGCAACACGATCCTTCGCAAGATGCGGGGGTCACTGCCCCTGTCCAATGATGATTAACAATATTGTGAGAGCAGCTTTTGTCTCGACCTCCTCCAACAAGAACAACCTGGTCAACCATGTGCTTACTGATCCGGCTCACGGGAGCCTATCGCAGCCGGTTCCCCGTTCCGCGAAGGCACACACACTTTCCCTCGTTATCACCACGCTGTAGGGCTGTTTTAGGATATCTGGCCGTTAACTGTCCCGGTCCCGTGGTTCGGGAGCTGCACGACAGAAGCAGATGAATCCTCAACAGGAATAGATCATTTTGGAAGCGGTGGTCTCACGGCCCGATTACAACCAACCACAGCATGCATGCGCTTAGCGACCTACTGCCGCTTTGCTATCAGAGTTGTGTCGCACAAGGAAGCTACATATCGTCGGGATTGGTCATGGCACGCATCATGGCGATGTCTGTGCCCTGCCGAGTCGATGTTGGTGGCAGTCTCCGAAACAGCAAAGACTGATTGACAGCGCTCAGATCGTGGGGGTGACGGTGTGGTGACGCTCCCCAAAGTCAATTCGCCAGAGCCCTATGGAGACTTGATTCACCTCGCAACACCGGGAATATTGGGCAACGTCCGCGGTGTAACACACACTCGCAGGAGCAGTGCAGAGGATTCGTTCATGCTTGCCAGCTGCACGGCGACGCAAGTGAGGTCGAAGGCAAGCATGTGAGCAAGGACTCGCCCGAGTATTGATGCACATTGCTCCTAATGACAAGGAAGTCTGGAGTGTATGACACGGCAGGGTACCTCAGAAGACACTCTCAAGTCACAGAGCTCTTGGCATCTGATTTGCCCGTGGTGGTTCGGTTCGCACCGCCTCCAACAAGACACATCACATACCGCGACCTCCGGCTGAAGGCTCCAACACGTCTAAGCGAGGATGACGAACAAAGCACGCTGATGTGATGCAGAGCTATGTTTCTCAGGCAGCCTGGGGGGGGGCCCTAGTCGTTTCGCTCAGACACAATTTGAGCGCTTCTCAATATCGTCTGTTCTCATCAAGCTAGTGAGGGCAGTTGTTTCAGCGATCCGAATAGTCGAACCTACAGTAGGCGCTTTGACTGGCCAAGCAATAGTGCTCCTGGGCCTTTGGCCACGGCGCAGAAATATACAGAGTTTACAAGCTGAGAAGTGTAATTGAAGAAGTCTTTGAGAAGAAAGCGCTTTATCATTCTGGAGCACAGCATACAACTTTGGGTAAGGTATTGTCCTGCCTCGCCTCATGCTCGTACAGTGCATATATGCACTTCTGTTGCCACATGACACACTGTCTTCTCCGATAATGGCCCAGGCATCAGCTTAGGCACCACCACCCTCTCACTTTTTAAGGAACCAACCAGACCACAACACCGCGGCTTGATTCCTCACCAAACAAACCAAATCCCCCCTGGACTAAGCCCGACAGAGACGGAGCTCGCCCTTTTCCAGCAATCCAAGGACGCATCTCTTCCCTTGCTGCTGACACCCTCTCATTTGTCGCACCATCTATAGTTACCTATTCAAGGTAGCCACACTTATCCGCCCACTTCCCGACCGCACCTAGCAATGGCAGGCAAGAAGGGCGATAACAGCAAGAAAGTCGCGGGCAACGCTCGCAAGGCCGAGGCCGCCGCTCAAAAGGCCGCTGCTGAAGAAGCCCGACAACAAGCTGCCGAGGACGAGAAGTGGCAGAAGGGCGCCAAAAACAACTCAAAGAAGTTGGTGCTCTCCAAACAAATGCTGGTCGCTATGTGAAAGCTGACATTTCCTACAGGGAGGCTGAAGCTGCTAAAAAGGCCGACGCCGCAAAGAAGAAGGCCGAGAAGGATGCTCTCCTCGCCGAGGAAGAGGCCAACACCCCAGGAAAGGGACCCAAGAAGTCCAAGGCCCCCGTGAAGAGGTCGCGCGGCCTCGACCTCTCGCAGCTCGACGACGACGACAAGCCCTCAGCCCTCAGCGCATCCGGTATCGACAACGCCCTCGACGCTCTATCGCTAACGACCGGCACGGACGACGGCAAGATCGACAGACATCCCGAGCGAAGATACCCCGCCGCGTATGCCAAGTACGAGGAGCGACGCCTCCAGGAGATGAAGAAGGACGGCAGCGGAGTCGGTCTGCGTCTGGACCAGAGGAAGAACAGGATCAAAAAGGAGTTTGAGAAGCACCCGGACAACCCCTTCAACCAGGTGACGGCTTCATACAACGCTACAAGGGAAGACCTAGCCCAGATCCGCTCCCAGGAGAAGACCAAGATTGAGCAGCGCCTCGGTAACTGATTTCAAGCAGGGCGATAAGCGCCAGGCATAGTCTATGAGGCTGGGCTGGATATGATCATGATGAAGAGGCATGAGGGGAAAATTAAAAGTTTGGGTCATGATGGAGCATTTGCTTGGGGATAGACAACCGCTGGGTAGTTTCCGGCGCTTTTGACAGACAACTCTTTTGCTATGAACTACAGCCCTATGCGTCCATGAGTAAGTAGCACGGCCTAGGAAAAGGCCTTGGAGGCACCTCGTCATCATCGCCATTGCTTGGAGCTTTATGTCAAGCCTGCGATACCAAACCCCCCCACCTCGCATGAATGACCCCGCCGCCACCGGCCTCGGCAGCTGTTGCTTTTTGTGCGGCAGAATTACGTAGCCCAGTGACCGCCTACTACACCGCCCAACCGCACTTGAGCGCCCAGAGGGACGGGCCATCACCAAAGATTGGAACCGTCCCAAGCAAGCTGGCTGGCACAGCATTGCATCGTGTCCTAATTCCCGTCTCGCTCGCATCCGCGGGCGCTGTAAGCAGCATGGCGTCTCTCAAGATGGGCGCTCTGCCGTCGCTGCGCAAACAGCAGCTCCTCTCTGAGTTGTCCGTACAAGGTCCCCCTCTGCGAATGGTGACACGGGCTGGACTAACGGGGAGGCCAGCACCGGACTGAAGCAGGCCTGTCCTGAAGGGATATTTGTTAGTCTGACCCCGGGAGATCCTGCGCTTTGGTCTGGCGTCCTCTTTCTCCGCAAAGGTCAGTTCACCTTGTCCGTCCAACACAAGTCCCATCCACTGACCTCCCGATTCTCGCCATCAGGCCCCTACTGCCCTGCGATCCTCAGATTCCAAATATCCTTTCCCGACTCCTACCCTCTGCTTCCGCCCCTAGTCACCTTCTCGACCGACATGTTTCACCCCCTCATCACGCCCTTGACGACCTACATGTACACGACCGACATCCAAGACAGCGGCACCGTGAGCGCCTCCGACCAGGAGCGACTGCCCCCAGGCGGCTTCAGCTTACGGCACGGGTTCCCCGAGTGGTTTGGACGAGGGAGGCGGAGCATGATAGAGGCGCGCCGGGCATCGGGCCAACAAGTGACCAGTCCCGGCCCGGCTGGCTCTGTGCCGAGCAACACGACGACACCAACATCTGGAGCGCCTTCCACCGCCAGAGTGTCCTCCTACATGCGAACCGGCAAGAAGAGTGTCTCTGCTTACGAGGTGTTGCACTACATCCGAAGCGCCTTTGATGACGAAGAGGTTCTCGACTCTGTGCCGTTGGCAGCAGCGGGAAACCCGGGGGCCTGGCATGCTTGGAGGACGCATCGGAAGGCCGCAGGCAAACTCTCCGAGGATTCTGCCCCTGCTCCGGTGGGAAGCGAGGAGAAGCCTGGGGACGAAACTGGCCAGGCTCCAGGTAATGCTCAGGATAAAGCGAGACCGGCGTCAACCGCCCGGCATCCAGGGGAATGGAATTGGGATGGGGTCTGGGAGGACCGAGTCAAGAAGAACATTGCATCGAGCTTATCAGAGCCTGTGCTTTACGGTGGGACAAATACGGCTGATGACCTGGTAAGCATAAAGAAAGCCTTCAACACTCGACAAGTGCGCCTCTGACAGTATGGCAGATCAAGTTCCTGGCGATGGAGGACAGTGATGTAGATTCGGTCAAGGAGAATATCCGTCGGACACTTGGGCAAGTTGCATGAATCGGGCTGGGAACGCCTACCTTGTACTTCCTGGATACCCCCTTCCTCTGGCCCGTCGTGTTTGGAGTCGCAGCTACCCTGGAATGAGCTGGTGATACAGCAAGAACCACCAAGTTTCTCTGCTTCCTCCTGTACCAGTCAAGGACTTGCCTGGTCCTTTTTCACTTGGGTAAATAGCAAGAGTACCTCCGATACCCCTTGAAGTCCTGTAATTTGGTCCAAGTCGGCAACTTCAATTCATCCAATGTCAATTTGAGCAACTCCACCACCTGTCATTATCCGTGCATCCAACCAAGTTCTGCATACCAGTTAAAAGGAAGAAAAGTCATCAGTCTTGTTTTGTGTATCATTGAATGTCGGCAGGAGTTTACAGAGCATCTACACATTTGGCGCCCAACCAACGGCTTCACCCCAAGAAGAGACGAGGCAGAGGCGACACGTTCCTCAACGCGACGGTCACACCACAGCCCGGCCTAATCACCGAAGGCTCTGAATGAAGGGAGCGAGAGACAGTGTCCTCGGTGCAAACTCGGCAAAGCCAAAAGGGTGCAGTGTTTTGGACGCAAGATTCAAAATCCCAACTGCAACTCTGAGAGACGAGTCGAATCCACGATGTCAACCCCGGAAAGCGGCACGCCGCCATACAGGGACTTTCACACCTGCGGACCCAACTTTGTCTATGAAAAGCCGAGCCCCCTCCGGATTGTGAAATGTGATGGCAACATCAGTAAGGACATCCACGATACGACAAGTCACCCGAAGTACCACAACGCCAGGGGACAAGTCGCTCGGAAAGGAGACCAATCACTCACAGTTCCGAAGCGACGAAGACTTGACCGAGATGGAGGAGCTGCGGGGAAGGAGAACGTAAGAACACATCAACTGCCGGATACTGCGGGCTTTGAGGATCACCGAGTCTTGCATGAGACCAAGAGTTGGGCGCACGACGATAGTCCGCCTCGGCGCTTAGGAGTCACACCGTGCCCCCAGCTAACAGTCAGGAAGACAAGACAAGCACGCACACATGCAAGGGTCCAGCTCAGCCCGAGACAAGCGTCCGCATCATCATCCTGCACATTTCCCACGGCGAACGCCGTGCGTCGCCCTGTCAAATGCCGTCCCCCGTTGTCCAACATATGTGATGAGGCGGCCGCGTTGACGGAATCTTCCCCGTTGACGCTTCATGCATCTGGCCGAGAAGAGAACTCATCCTCTCCATCCGGGCGCCCCTCTCCGGCAGAGACAATGGCGCCCCTGCGGCAGCCAATACCGACATGCGTTCTAGCTCCTCATGTCGTTATCACCCCGGAAGTGACTGCGCTCGAGACAGGGCATCACAGCTTGTGGGTAGCCATAGAGGTCTCGGGTCGGCTTTGGCCTGTCTCTGGAATAGGGTCGAAGCCGGGGTCTCTCGGGGAGCGGTCAGCTCTGGTAATGGGCCCGGTAGGTCTATCAGAATACGATCAGCAAGGTGGGTGTGAAATAAGGGAACGCTGCGGTGCCCGCTTTGGATAATGCAGCTGATGGGGTCTCTAGGGGACCCATTTGAATTTGGCGGCCTTTACGACTTGAGTGTCCAGGTCCTACCCACGGCAAAATCATCCATTGCCCGAATCCTGCAACTCCAGTCTTTCCCCATGTGAGTGTGTGTAGGATGAGGCACGCGGCTGAGATGGGGGCGCTGGCTGATAGTTGGCAGCACTCTACACCCCGGGTCGACCGTCCTTCTCCTGACTCAGGCAGAAGTTGATACCAAGCCAGAGATGCGAAAAGAGGAATCAGGACATCGCCGACAGAAATCGGACGACCTCATGGAAGATCTCGAGGCGGAGCTAGGAGACTCTCATGTGGAGTATATCGAGGTCCGACTTTCGTACCGTCACTCGGCCTTTCCTACATCCAGGGACGTCAACATGGCGGACGACGGGATGTTCAGCGTACAAAGCAAAGTTGAGACAGTGGCCAAGGCATCCGTGAAACTCCACAACACCATGTCACCGTGGTCCCCTCCTCCTCCGCCGACGCCTAATCCACTGTTTCCGCTAATCGAGCGACACTAGGGTGTCGAGAGCGCAAGGGAGGCGATGAGACAGATTGTTACTCTGCGTTGTGCCCCAGGGAAGCCAGCTCGAGCTGCTCAAACGGTGCGGTCACAGTCGGAGGAGGAAGATGCATCCAGTATACACATGCCAGCAGGATCGGGCCATGCGTCAGCCCCTCTTATTCCTCTGAGACATGCCAGTCTTCAGCGAAGCCGCAATGTGATCGAAGAGCCAGGCGCGAAGAGGAGGTCTCCTTCATGGAGACAAGTGAGGCGAACGGCATCAAGATGTGGCAGCGCCGCATCGGCCTGCATATCGACACAGAGCGGAGGGCTGCCGCCGCCTTTACGGACCCCAAGCGACGCGGGGGTGGACGACCGGCTTCTAAGACAATCGCGGGAAGCAACTTCTCCTCGCGTGGGAGTTCGATCTCCAGTGAACTCGAGCCATAGAGTCCTTTCAGGGACTTCTGAGGGCGGTACGTTATGGAAGAGGCGGTCCCTCGGGGCCGAGACTCTCAGGAGTTTGTTCCCCCTGATGGCGGACTTGTCTATGATGACTCGGGACCGGGAGACTAGCGGCGGACCGGTGCGGGAGGGAGGAGTTCCAGCAGGACCAGCAGTGCCGGCAGCACGAGCCAAAGGCAAGAAAGATGCAGGTCGATGGGGATGGGGGACCTGGTTCTAAACGGCCCGGACAGCAGGCGGGGCGGGAAAATTCGCATGGTTCTTTGGTTGTCTACGGAAGAAAAGCTGCGTCTACCTTTACTCTAGTTCGTCCTTCCAGGGAATAGAGATCTGAGCACCCTTACGCGAGACCGTCTTGGCAGCTGCTCGGTTCGCCGTGGTGACTGCAGCCTCAATATCGAAGTCGCCGTCTCGTGTAGCTACAGCGGCAAGGGCGTACGAACCAACAAAGGTGTCACCGGCGGCAGTGGTGTCCACTACTGTCGTCTTGGTGGCGGGAAGCAATGCACTCTTGCCTCCCTTGTTAACGTAGTAGACACCACGACCACCAAGAGTGATGATGACGTTCTGGACTCCTCGATCAATAAAGACACGGCCGACACGGTTCAGGCCATCGAGGTCGTCCAACTCGGACTCGGCACAGTCTGCTAGAATGGCCGCCTCCGTCTCGTTCACGACGAGGTGAGCCAGGCCGTCGTAAGCATCCGCAGGTAGGGGCTGAGCAGGAGCCGGGTTGAGAAGGACGGGAACTCCGTCTGCCTTGGCAGCCTTCAGCGCCTGGATGACAGTATCAAAAGGGATCTCCAGCTGCATAATCAGAAGATCGGGGCGGGGACCAGGAAGCGTCTCGAAATCCGAGGGGCGCAGAGAGTGGTTGGCCTCAGGCGAGAGGATGATGCGGTTCTGGCCAGAAGGCTCGTCGACAATGATGATGGCCAGGCCAGACTTCTGGTCTTGGCGAACATCGACAGCATCGACGGCGACGCCGAAGGAGCGGAGGCTATCGAGCAGGAGGGTGCCGTAGGGATCGGCGCCAACGGCGCCCACCATGGACACAATGGCCGACGCGTTGGTCAGGTCGGCGGCGCGGGAAAGCTTGCCGCAAGCGACGGCCTGGTTGGCGCCCTTGCCGCCGGGCGAGGTATTGAAGTGGTTCGACGTGAGGGTTTCACCGGGCAGGGGATGATGTGGGACATAGGCGACGAGGTCCATGTTGAGAGAGCCTAGAATGGTGATGCGCGGGAAGCTAGCGGAAGAAGCCATGATGAGCGGTGGGCTGCAAGAGGAGCCTGAGCCGGACGGATGGTAGAACTTGAGAGTGAGGATTTGCAAAGTTGAATGAGGTCAACGGATGGAGAGGATGGGGCGTGGTTTAGCGCGAGATCGAGCCAGGTCTGGTCAGGTCTGGAAGGCTGGAGAATTGCTTTTTGTCGCGTTCGTCTCACGGGAACGCGGGTTCTGTGCAGCGCTGGCTGGGAACCCCTTGTGCTGGTGCCTTGAAGTGTCTTGGTTGCTTTGATTTGATATCTGATGAATGGCTTTGGGTTAATGTTGTAGTGCGGTGAAGGATTGTGGTTGACTCGCTGCGCTGGATTGGGTGGAGGTCTGCGTTATGGCGATTGGTGGGGTGACCCAAGCTGTCCTCGGTTTTGAAGCGCGCACCGCGCAGGGGGAGTTTTGTTAAGCAGGTACCTCGCGGAAGGCCTCAAACTCGCGCTTTCCTGAGTAAACCTGCACTGGCCCCCACATCGCATTTCAGGAAGCAATGGCATGCCAGTGTACCCAGGTACCTGGTGTACTCCTGCACCAGCTCCCCGTGGCCTCCATCTTTGACACCTGCTTCTCGCATGCGGCCTGTGCTGCAAGATTCTCCTGTTTCCTTGCTTTTTCCTCTCACCTCGCGATGGATATTGGATGCCTTTTTTTCCTTCTGAGACGTATTATTACGAGTAATAAAACACCATCGACCTGGTGTAACCAGTCCACCCATCCTAGTCTCGAGAGCCTCTTAGTCTTGAATGACTAAGGAGAGAGGCTAACTCGCATGAATGACACTGTACCTACGAGAGAGTCAGTCTCATAAGACCTAAATTGCTCATAACGAGACGAGATGCATGAGCATGTCATCAACCAAAGTAGCTGGTTGAAGAAAGCTCCACCCTTGATTAGCCAGGCGCGGTGGACAAGCGTGGGCATTTCACGACAAACAACGCTAGCCGAGACGCTTTGTTCCGACGGGGAACCACAAGCTTAACCCTTACCATCCGTACCAGTCTGTCGGTGAAGTCTCTCTCTCAAACAAACTAGCCCGATGGCCGCCCCGACGCTATGGCGCTGTAGCCCGACACCAACGACACTCGATCGAACCACATCCACACGCAAAACCCTTTTCCCCTGAGAATCCCAGCCAAGTCGGCATCGGCGTCGGGTAGCTCGCCAACTAACGACAAAACCCTTCAGCTCAAATACCGGCCCCCTCGATTTAGCGCCGGCACAGTATGTAGCCACGCTTCCACCACGTCAACTGCTAGTCCAAGCACATGGCACTGCGGTGAGGTACCCACTCCGTCGTCAGACTCGGGGACCTGCTGAGCCAGCAATTACCAAAAGTGCTTTAACGCGGACACTAGGTAGTCATTAGCCTGAATGGGTTGCTCTAGCGGCGTCCTCTCGTGCGAGTCCGTTGCTCCTCGTTCCAGGACCCTGGGAGCCCGTGGCGCGCCCTGGTATGTCTTGGATCATCTCGAATGTCTTGGATCGGGCTGCCACAGATGTCCAAGCACGCTGCGCCCTCCGACGCAACTAGCAAGGGTCTGACTCCAAAGGGACGGAGCCGAAAGTCTTAGCAAAGACAATCCGCTAATCATGCCGTAAGTCAATCGCGGGGGGGCAGACAGCACATGTCTGAGATTCGCGGCCAAGACCCTGTCGTGAACCCATCATCGTCAAGTACAAGTCACGCGTGGCCCACGATGTCGACTCTGAAGTGGTTGCGCCACCACGTCCCTTCTGCGACTTTATGCCATCAAAAAGACCGCCAAGGCCGCCTTAGTGCCCGTGTATTTGTCCAAAGGTCGGCCATGAAGGGAGAGGATCCATTTCTTTGTCTCTCCTGACCAACTCCGTCATGGCACTACTTTCCACCCGTCCAGTTGAGAGAACACGTCGAGGGTAGATGGATCAAGGAGGCAAGACAAGTCATGCCGTTGATAGCTGAAGCCACATGGGAGTTGAGAGCCGGATGTAGATGGACGCTCCGCCGATGCGATCCCACGTCCCCCGCGCCGTGACAAGAATCGCGGCTCAGAGTTGGTGCGGCGATTCGTCCGCGCATAAGGCGGGTGCGATTGGAGGACGTCCTGACCTCGAAGCTCGAGAGTGTGAGGACCTTGGTGGTTCTTGCTTGCCTAGACTTGCAGAAGAGTAAGCAAATGTTGGATCTTGCCAAAAGTTAGTGCCGCCTGCCACTTCTTGGCAGTACGGAGAGCGCGGGAGCTATCTTAGTTGGAGGGAAGGACCACATCCAGATTGGTGAAGCCATCTCGGGGCAACAGTAATTCAGTTCCTTCCACAAAGACACCACAACCCATCACCCTAACGAATTCTAAATCATCATTCCCGCCAAACTTCTGCATCTTTGCCAACTCTTAGCCTGACTATCTTTTCTTGATGAAACCAACCTCGTCGTCGTTATGGAGCTCACATCATCCAAAGCCGTCGCCGAGCTGGCCCTGTTTCTCGGGGTTGTCCTGCTCGTCCTCGTTCACTGGCGAACCCAATCCACGCTTCCACTTCCTCCCGGACCACCAGCCGAGTTCCTCCTGGGTCATGCTCGAGTGATACCCAAAGAAAACACCGCGGCGGCGTATGCAAAATGGTCGAGAGAGTACAGTGAGTGCCTCTTTTGTCTGAAAACGGCGATGGTTCAGGGAACCCCTGACTCTAATGCGGACAAGGCTCGGATATTATCCATGTCAAGTCGCTCGGCCGCTCTACTGTTGTCCTCAACAGCGTGGAGGCGGCCAGGGATATCCTTGAGAGGAAGGGCGCAAACTTTTGTGACCGTCCCAGGTTCACCTTACTAGAGGTGTAAGTCGAAACGAACCCGCAGCCGCTCGACCATCGAGGCTGGCCTTAAACGCTCACGCACGAGTCTCGATTAGTATGGGATGGGGCAAGACGTTGACGTTTCTCCCATTTGGAAAACGGTGGCAGATGCACCGAAGACTGCTCCAGACCTCGTTCAGCAACACCAATGTTCGTCAATGGCACAACCTACAAATCACCGAGGCTCGACGAACGGTTCGCAACATGATGCGAAAGCCTGATTCGTGGGAGACTTCACTCCGTCGGCTTGCCGTTGCCATTGTTCTTCAGGTGAGTTACGGCACTGAGGTGCCTCAAGACAATGACCCGTACATCCAGATCGCCAACGACGCCATGTACGCCACTGGCAATGGCGGAGCTCCGGCCAACAGCATTGTCGATTTAGTGCCCCTAGGTAAGGCGCAGAAAACCCACATGATTTCCCCGTTTGGCGGTTGTGAATCTCGGGATAACTGATATGCCATCTACAGCCCGCTATTTGCCAGATTGGATTGTCCGCGACTGGTCACTTCGATTCGCTCGACAGTGGCGCTGGGCTATCCAGAAACTCCATGACGTTCCCTTTGCGGCCGCTCAGGCTCAGCATGTAAGTCGCCTGCTAGTCATGGCTCGCCAAAGGAGCCGCAATGGACCCGGCCAGGAGCTAACTCTCCTGTCGAACCAGGATGGTTGCGGTGACAACACCTCTCTAGCGCATCAACTTCTACGCCAATACAGACTCAACGAGGTGAATGGCCAGGAGCAAGAATGGTCCCTCGAGGATATCAAGGGCGCGGCGGGAGCTATTTTCATTGCGGGCGCAGACACGGTGGGTTTGAACCACAGGTTGATTGATTTTGATTACTTAACAGCAAACTTTCAGACCTGGGCAACATGCGTAATTTTCATCCTCAACATGGTCCTTCATCCCGAGATACAAGAGAAAGCCCGAAGCCAGCTCGATTCGGTCATCGGGTCCGATAGGCTGCCGAACTTTTCGGACCGGGCTTCCTTGCCATACATCGAGCACATTGTGCAGGAGATTTATCGGTATGTCTTTTATTGGCCTCGAATTTCTATCAGAAACTTAAATGGAATTCCCTCTTACAGATGGTCACCGTTGGCTCCTCTCGGTAAGACTCTCGACAAGTCGGGGGTGCTCCAGTACCCTGTACTTGTAACTTGCCTGTATTGACGTTGGTGACATCACCAGGAATCCCGCACAAGTCGCTCCGGGATGACGTCTACAAGGGCATGTTTATTCCCAAAGGTACCTTGCCTATATTTGCCCTGAACTGTCGCGAAAGCCCAGGCTAACTCGGCTGACTCGTCTGCAGGGTAGGATTCCTGACATGACACTGTCACCAGCTCGACAACGTGGGAGAGTCTGATAAG
Source organism: Fusarium setosum (assembly GCA_013623625.1). Classification (NCBI taxonomy): domain Eukaryota; kingdom Fungi; phylum Ascomycota; class Sordariomycetes; order Hypocreales; family Nectriaceae; genus Fusarium; species Fusarium setosum. Next base: position 32,978 of record JABFFE010000415.1, on the reverse strand, counting down.
CTCCAGGACCGTGGTCTACGCCAACGCTCATGCCATGGCGCATGACGAGCGGATCTACCGGGCGCCCCACGACTTCAACCCCGATAGATATGAGCCAGTGGTTAGCGGTGGAGCAGGCGAGCCTTTCCCTGTTGGGAACTTTGGCTTTGGGCGACGGTACGTAGCTGCCATGCTGAAGATTCTAGTCGGCGTTCTGGATTCTCACAGAGACCCTTATTTCTGGGGGACAGAGTTTGCGTCGGCCGATTTCTCGCCGACAACAGCGTCTGGATCATGGTGGCTACCATGCTTGCAACGCTACAGTTCCGAAAGAAGACGGGCCCAGACGGGAGGCCCATTGAGCCTCGCGTTCAGTTTACCAATGGCGGAACCTGGTCTGTCAACCTCCCCCACCATTCCCCACAGACCCCTTCTTTTGCTGTGTTCCTGAATGCTTCGACGACAAGCCTGCACGCTTCTGTCTCACAAACTAAGACGGCACACGTTGCTGACCATTCCGCTTCTACAAGCCATCCTGAGCACTTCGACTGTGTCATCAGCCCGAGAAGCCACAAGGCATCAGTCCTTGTCGGCGCCAACGACGACGAGTTCTCTTTCCCTACCAATCGCCACAGCCCGTAACAAGCTCACCCACGCAAGCCTGTCCTCAAACATCCCAAAGTGGACAACGGAACCCGCAACATGGGGGACCAGATTACTCCGCCTGGGCGTGGGACCCCCCCAGTCGGTCTCTTGCAGATTGAGAGTCTCGAAAATCAGAAATCAAATTTCTTCTTTCATTGCGACATCTTTCTGTGATTGTCTGCAGATCCAGTCCGTCATTATCTGCCCACAATGTGTTGCCACAGTCGAGGCCTTTCCGTTCCCCTCCCTCACCCCCTTTTCTCGTGGCCGTCCCCTCTGGTTCCGTCCGATGGATCCATCTCGAAATGGGCTGCGTCACCGTCCTGTGATGGATACGGTGACTGAGAGGACGAGGCGTCTCTAGTTGGATAACCGCCCAGTGCCATGTGGCTACCCCAAGAGTGGTCGTGGTGGGACACCTACGACTAGCCCTGGTCACTTTAGTCTGAGGGCGGTGCCGACGGGGTGACGAGCTAGTATTCAAGTGGCCCAGTCCCAAGAAACTCTCCCAATTGGTCCTGGACGGGCGTTTCCGCCGTTGCATCGTGCAGCATGTCGGCAGAGTCTGTCTGGTCATCATGGGCTTGTTTTATCATCCTCACTAGTTTTCACAGCGTAGCATTGGCCGGCTGTCTCAGACAAGCCGGCCTGTAATCAGCCGGCCTAGCAGTTAATGACTTGCCTCGCTACCTCCCTCTTCGTCGTTACACTACGCCGTGCTCTGGGTTCACGATCCAACACCATCGTCACAACTGGTGTTGGCGCGCGTCGCTCCTGTTGGTAGATCTGGCGCCGTTCTCATCCGAAGAGGCTTAGACACGTACGCAGAGTTGTGGATCGGCATGGGAAGGATTGCTGCATCCCAGTTTGCACAACCAACCATCCAGCTGTCAGGCGAACCCGCCCCATAATCCATCAGTCGTTGGCGCTGCTCAGGCTGTTTCCAATCTCACATCGATATGTGTCGTTGGATGTAAATCGCGCACAGATACTGTCAGGCAGCTTCGCATAGCACCCGCACGAATCCTAGATTAGCGGCAGACGGGCCATGTTTGCATCCGACAAGAAAGGAAAAACAAACAAACAAACAAACAACAAACAGACAAGCAAACGAACTGTGGGTGGGGATATGCTGCTCCTCAGACTTCCTAGTTGGGCTCCGAAAGAAAGAGGCGTTCAAGACGGAGAGGACGGCTGGAGGACTCGTCGCAAGTTCAGCTTGGTTGGGTGCTTGATCCCTTGCTCACGCACTCTAATCACCCCAATCACGGGCACTACCTCGAGGCCCTGGCGTCGACTGGCGGGTCTAGGGCTGGGGCCTGACGTAGCTGCTCACGGGGGGTGTGGAAGCTTGGCTCACGGCTCGTCTCGCGTCAGGTCTAACCCACCAGGGGACCCTATCGGCCAAGGGGAGATCCAGTTTATGAGACAAGTCGCCCTCAATCAACAACGGCAGTTCGTCTGTCTCAATCACACAGCGACACAGCGAGCTGTCGGGGGTTCTCCGCCTGATGAACGCTAGCAACCTATTGCGAGTTAGAGGACCCGTGAAGACACTGCGCACAGGCATGGGAACGTCTGGTAAGAACAAGTCCGCCTTGGCTTCGTTTAACAAACAAGAGGGGCTTCCCGTCCGGCCTGGGGAGTGGCGGCTGTCTAGATGCACTTGTACCTAGGTGCGTGTGCCATTGTCTCTGCCTTAGTTGCCCGCATCCATCTGCAAGATATCCCAAGAACAGCAACGCGGTCTGGGGCAACGTCGGCATGGGGGCCGATCTGCGCCAGTGTTTGACGTCTTTTCCAAGTTCCATCAAAGGCCCACATTGCCGACATAATCCGGGATCTGTGCCGCAGTGCTCTGCGAGCCGAGTTGAGGTTGAGAAGTGACGATCAACGAGAGATGTCAGTCAGCTCGCTAATCCCGGGCCGCATGCAAGGAGAGTCGGGGTGGTCGTCTTTGTCCGTCTCAGTCCATCGGAAGTTCCGTGGGCGTAAATCACCAGAGCAGCGTCGGCGAATGTCACCGTCTTTCCATAACTGGGAACTGCCTGGACAGAAGTACCTGTGCCCCAGTGTAATTAAAGAAGTGCCCTGTGTCAATGAATATCTGAGGGTCTCTGGATCCTGTGGCTGACAGCGCGGGATAACCCCCATTATCTTCAAGTCGCCAAGATGCATGCTGAACTGACTATCACCGTGACGTGACAAATCAATGGAAGATCAAGTACACACTTTCGGATTCGAACCCCATTGCGGTTTGTGAAGCGCAGTCTTGGCAGAACCGCATCAACGAGCGACTCCTATTGTTTGACAAGGGCCCAATGTTCAGCGAACCGGCTTAAGTCTGCAGTGAACTGGTTAGTGAACCATTGCATGGATTATAGCGGCGGGGGAAGGGATAGATGCAAGGAGGGAGTCTCGAGATCCAAGATACCGTGACTGCCTGCTCTTGTTCCCGTCCTCGAGTTGTGTTGAAAGGCTGAAAACCATGCCACATCCCCGATTCGTAAGGTCCGAAGCCAAGCATTCGATAACCCCTTGATGTTATCAAATCATTCTCCCTTTGAGATCATGAACGCTGAGACGTCCGTCCGCAGTCAGACGATGCAAATGGACAGCGACTTGGAGGCCAACCGTAGCCACCATCCGCTAAGCCAGACAAACGACGACAGTAACGGAAACGGTGGCGATCTCGGGGCTGTAACTTGTCCAAAGCAGGTCAAGGGCGCACCTTTGAGATGGTACAGAAAAGTGCTGGATGCTGGTGTTGAAGAGAACGGGATCCGGCCAGTGCCTCCAGAGGAACGAACCCAGACTCAATACAACAACCTGTTCACAGTCTTCTTCACCTGCCTCCTTTGTGTTTTACCGTCCGTTGTCCAAGTTGATGACCCAAGGTGCGCTGGTAGTATGATCTACTAACAGAAGTCAGGTTGCCTACTGGAGCTCTCGGTACGGCCGTGTACGGCCTCAAACTTCGAGACGTTTCCCTGATCATCATCTTCTTTAACATCGTAACCTGTATCCCGCCGGCGTTCATCGGCATCGGAGGGTATCAAACGGGTATGCGACAGATGGTGCAGGCTCGATATGCTTTCGGGTGGGGTTTGCCTATTCAACCCTCTGGAGGCTGATTGCTGACATTGGAACCTCCAACATAGACTCTATTTTGGCATCATTCCAATTCTTCTCAACGCGGGTACCGTGACCGGGTTCACGCTTATAGGCTCAATCGTCAGTGGGCAGGCCATCGGGGCCATAAACCAGAAGGCCAGCATTAGTGTAAATGTGGGCATCGGCATTGTGTGCGGGCTCAGTTTCCTGACGGCACTGCTGGGATATCGTGCCATCCATGCTTGGCAACGATGGCAGTGGCTTCCGAACTTGATTGCCATTACCATTGCTGTCGGCTGCGGAGGAAAACAACTCATGAACCAAGTTGACCATGGGCCTGCAACCGTCAAGAGCGTCATTGGGTATGGAAGCCTGATGGCCGGATACTTCATGACGTTTGGCGGTACTGTTTCCGACTTCACCATATACCATGATCCCAAGGAATCCAAGTAAGTTGGCTTTGGACCCACAAAACGCCTGGGATGAACGTCGAGTAGCTGACAAACTATGGAGGCTCAAGGTGTTCACGTACGTGTACCTTGGTCTGCTAACCCCTTCAACGCCTCTCCTCATCCTCGGAGCTGCTATAGGAGGTGCCATACCCAATGTCGAGTCGTGGCAGACAGCGTGGGACACCTATGGTATTGGAGGTGTGTTGGCCGAGATGCTGGAGCCGGCGGGTGGGTTCGGCAAGTTCGTCCTTGTCATCCTCGCCTTGAGCGTGGTCGGAAACATGGTGCTGTCCAATTACTCGGTCGCCCTGTGTTTGCAGATGCTGCTTCCTGTCTTCACCAAGGTGCCCCGCTTCTTCTTCATCATCATCACTTTGGCCATCATGATTCCAATGGCAATCTTTGCGGCTGCCCAGTGGACAACATCCCTTCAGAATTTCTTGTCCGTCATCGGATACTGGGCTGGCTGCTTTGACGCCATCGTGATCGAGGAGCTTGTGGTGTTCCGGAAAGGAGACTACAGCTCCTATGACCCCAAGATATGGAATAAGGCACGAAGTCTTCCTATAGGCTTGGCGGCCATCGGTGCCTCATTGGTCAGTCTCGGATTGGTCATACCATCGATGGACACGCCATGGTTCACCGGGCCCATCGGAGGACGGATCGGGGACATCGGTTTCGAGACGGCGTTCGTCGCCACGGGGCTCGCGTATTACCCGCTGCGTAGATTGGAAATCAGGTGGACGGGTCGCGTCTGAGGTATGCCGGGGAGGTCCGGGTTGAGGTGCTGAGGATTTGAGTGAATGAGGATGCCGGGACAAGAACTGCCGACCTATCGAGGCCCTTAGGCACGACGCCGAATGCAAGACTCTTACGAGGTGAGTAAAAAAAGCTGGTGGGTCAGCTTGAGGCCAGTTTTAAAGGTTGAACATGTTGGAACGAGGGACCGGATCGGAGGGCCATCAGGAACAAGAAAAGAAAACGTCTGTCCGAACGAGGCGGTAGGGGGCATGAGATATTTATAAAACCCGGTTCTGGGCACTAGGTATGCAGCTTCCCACATAAAACAACGTCTTCGCCAAAGGGATGCCACGACACTTCCGATAGCCTTGCAGCTGGGACCGGAACACCTGCGGAGTCCTGGAGACGATCTGGAGATACGACAACGCCCCCTTGACCGAGCCAGGTGGGCGCAATGGTGACAATGACCGAATCAACCATGTCGTGGAACTTCGGATTCAGCAGTGAGTTGATGATCTGACCACCCCCCTCAACCATAACGCTGGATAAATGCTCGGAGAGTAACACATCGAATACAGCGCGCCAATCAAAGCGCATCCGGCCACCGGGACCTGAAGGCGTGGCTGGGATGTGAAGATACTTGCCGCCATGCTGCTCGAGCAGCGCAACATTCGCGGCAGGCAAGCTCTGGGCATCCACCCCGGTCAGGACAAAGGGCGCTAGGCCGTTGCCGAGACGGGCAACCTCGAGGACTTTATCCGTGGGGTCAGGAGTCCAGCGCAGATGGGGGTCGACGACGATGGGACGGGGCTGGCTTGCAGCACCGGCGATGCGACAGTTAAGGGCAGGTGAGTCGGCTAGGAGGGTGGAGACACCGATGAGGATGGCGGCATGGCGCGAACGGAGATAGTGGGTCATGGCTTTGGAGCCGGGCCCAGAGAGTCGGGTCCGGACACCGGGTGCGAGAGAAAGTGACGAGTCAAGCGAAGTTGCGAATGTTAAGGTAACAAAGGGCCGCGAAGGCGAGGAATCGGAGGGCGTTGGCGGGGGCAGACGAGGCTCGAGGACGGCCGCTGAGGAGGCGGGGAAGGTGAGTAGCTCGGACATGGTGGGCGAGCCTGCTTCTTTGTCGAGAAAGGGAAAAAGATGAAAAAGAGAGATGAGAGGTTAGGAGGAAATACTCCGAAGATGTTGCGTGCATGTGGTTCCTGAGGTAGCGCCGGGATATCGACAAGGGATCGTCGATGCAAGTCTGCGAGGCGCTGGACAAGATGCCGGCGGCAACCCGGCTGCGCAAGAGTGCGTGCCGGGCTGCAGGAGAAGGATCTAGGCGGGACTTTGGCGATGGACGAGGGATTAACTTGGGCCGAAGTGGTACGCCAGAGACCAAAGCAAGCCGCCACGGGGGACCGAGATATTTTGCTAGAGTTGAAAGTGTAGAAACGGCGTGAGATGGCTTCCTTGCAAGTTTTTTTTCTTGGTCCGAGTGAAGTTGAAATTGGCTTTCTCGCCAGGCAAGAGCTTGGGACGAATGCAAGTGGCTGGCCATCTACCGGGGGCGGGTACGACCCACGGGCTGCCTTCGAATTCTTGGCACTGAGCTTCCAGTAGCTGGGAAGGTTCGTGTGTAACGCGAGCAGCACCCAATGGGGTTGCTTGCTGGCAGCTATCCGGCTTGCCTGGTTGATCAATGCCCAAACGATCCTCAACCCTGCATCCGGTCAACAACGACAGCTGCTGTCGACTCCATCAACACCAAAGCTATTGAAACTCTATTTCTCTGGCCGCGAGAGCAGGCCGCCGACAACGGTCGGACCCCTCTTGGTGATTCGCCGATCAGGGTCCTTACCGACGCCCGCACCTCGCTTCTGGATTGCGTGCCTGGCTTAATGAGTGCTGGGGCCCAAGCTTCACTTTCCGCTGCAGCATCCCGCTCAACGGGCGCTGAGAAGCCGCCAGGGTCTTGGGCGAGACAGCTGGTCTGGAGGCAGTGCAGCGCCCACTGGCCAAGCGACAAGCCGTCGACATTGACACCTCGAAACAGAGCCATTGGATCGGGTCGCTGGCGGTGACTCAATTCGTACGAAAGCTCGCCTTGCCGCTAGCTAGATCGAGGTCGATCAGCGCTCATTGCGCCCGCTTTATCTGCGATGCGGCATCACCACGCGGTCCACGCCTCACTTTCGGAGCAGACACCTCTCCATGTCTCGTGCAATATGGAACCCGGAACATTCGATCCGTCTACCGTGTTTTCTATCATCTTGCTCGTCGACGCCAGATATTTCAATTGAAATTACGCAATTTTTGCCTTTCAGTTGACCACAGTTGGTGACGATTACATCGGCCTCACCGCCAACCGGCTGCGAAGGTCTGGTTTCGCTTCAGTGGCCTCATGTACAGTCCTCGGGCCTCATTTGGGTACACCACACCCTATCGTAAGTACCGCGATACTCAATTTGATGGCTCTTTGATAGTTATCACCACGAGTCTCTCAAATTTTTCGAGGCATTGCAGTGTCTCCAACACGCGGTTACGGGCCTAGGAGACTCAACCCACGTCCTCGAAACAACAGCCACATCAGCAGACACACTCTCTACACTTGCTGGCCTCAAGACCCAAGCCATTATTTCCTTCTCAGCGTCATGCCGGATGCCATGTCGTCGCTCAACCAATTGCGCTGAATCACTGTCTCTAATCCCCAGACTCCACAGGCTGAATCGTGGGCCGTGTCTGAAACCTGACCCAGAGCTTCGGCACAACATCAAACCGAGGCATGTCGTTACTGGCGCGGGAATGTCGGCGCAGGTGTTGTGCAACCTCAGAAACTTGCGACAGCTCATCATCAGTATCATAGACCGGGGTCTCGGCCCAGGCTGGGCATCGATCAAAGTCACATGAATAGGGGCATCTGCGGCTGCTGCGGGGCAGAACAAGACATGGACACAGACCGGTCAGCTTCCCTGGTGAGAGATTGTTTCATTTGTGCCTGATTTGCTGTTGATGGTGCACCGGATGAGTTGCCTCACTGAAGCAAACCCGGGCATGCTTTGGAACCGGTCTCCAGTGCATCAAGTCAGGTCTCCCCGTTCCTCATAACACGTTCAGGCAACCGTGAAGAATGAGCCCAAGTGAGAAACTTTCAAGTCCTGAGGAATAAATTAAGGGGGCACCTGGCTCCTCAATCTTGGCTTTGCAAATCCGCGTCTCGGGGTCGGGTCGCTAGCGCAATCCGGAGGAGTCTTTGCTGCTATGACAACTATCAGGAACCATAGTTTCTGGCTCTAACAGTGCATTTGAACCACTCTGATTTTCAAATCCTTGGAAGTGATCAATCTTTGGAGCTGAACTCTGACATCATCACTTGGGATCGGGGATCTCTGGTAATGAAAATCCTTCACTGCCACTCGCTCTATATTTATGGAGATGGTTTTGATTACAGCGTCTCAACCATCGATCCAAATGTTCCAGCATTAATCATCAAGCATTTAACTTAGCCCCTATTGACAATATCATTCCATTCGGGCAAGTAGAGCATTTCTGGCATCACAAGCTCACCAAAGGACGGGAACCCGCCCTGCCACTGATCCGACGACTGCGCCTGCGATGCATCGGCCAAGTTGGAAGACTCCATCTGACTTGCAAACGATGCAGTGAGGGGATACGAGTCGGGGAACTGGTTCTGCAGGCTTGTCATGGTAGCGTCGGGTTGAGTTCCCCTGTCAGCCAGGGAGGCCACAGGCGGAGGACCAGTGACAGTCGAGCCCTGAGCTGCTGTCCTCGCGTTCAGTGCCTGGTACCGTAGCAACGCTAGGCATTTCCAGATGCTATTCCTCCCTGTGCTCCCCTGCGCCAGTTGCTCAGAGGGGAGCTTTTCTACAAAAGGCACACTACCAAACGTCCGGTTCACAAGTACCCAGGCCTGCTCTGTCTCGGGAGCAGAGGGGAACGCGCACAGGTAGCGCAACACATAAGCAAGGGCATACCACTGGGTGTATGTCTTGAAAATCCAAATGTACTGCGTCGAGATTTCGCCGCTCACCAGCGAGCAGCTCCTCTCCAGCGTGCCGCAAGCTGCGCGAAACGGCCGCTCCTCGAGGCCCATGAGGGCCGCGCCGGACGTCTCCTTGTGCTTGCGCACGTACAGCTCTTCGCGGACTTGCAGCATGAATTCGATCTTGGCACACGCGGTGTAGTAATGGGCGGCCGCAAGGTTCCGCAGATCTGACGCGGGGGACAGAGACAGGAACCTCGTCTCGATCCACTCGCTGTGCTGTTTCACCACAACACGTTTCGCCTCGATGTCTTGGATAGTCTCGGGCCCATCATCCCTTGCTTTTGTGCCCAGGACGCGATGCAGCAGCCGTGCAGCCTCCAGCTGGACGAGGCAGAAGGTCATCTCGGTCCAGCCGTCGGACTCGGGCGGCAACGACCTCATCGCAGGGTAGAGCTGGGCATCGTCGACGTTTAGGGGGAGCCTGAGCCCCTGGTCTAGGTTTTCAATCGTATTAGTAAACCCGTGGTCCTCTGGTGCCCGGGAGTCGAGCAGGCAGAGCTGCCACCACAGTCTGAGGCGGAGCTCGCTTTCGAACGGGTCTAGTTTCAACGAGGCTCCGTCGCGGTGCATGCCGATAGACTGCGCCAGCCGAATTGCCGTCCCGATGAGGACCCAGACAGCGCGGCTATTATCGTGGACTCTGAGACAGGTCTTTTTTTTGGTGGTTAGCCGCGCGGCGATTTGTTCAAAGGAGGCTCACGCTTACTGCAAAAATGGCCAATGCTTGCAACGTCGTCACGTTTGGCTCGTTCAAAAGATCGGCCATTGTGACGGCGTGATTCAGACCAAGCTTAACCCTCTGGAGCAGCGTTTGTCGAGTTTCTGACGAGATTGCCGACACCTCGTGGTCAGACAAGCTGGTCAGGGCGGCAAAGTACACAGCAAAGGCGAGGGCCTCGAGGGAAGGATTCGGCTGCTTCGACTCTGAAATCATGGCGATCATGACAGACTGCATGGTTGGGATATGGAGAACCTTGAGGACGGGGTCTATTCTTTCGCCGTATACCGTCCACAACCTCAGGGCGAGCCGGGTATCTGGGTGCAGTCGACCGAGGTCGCTGACTGGGTTCACAACAAGGGGCGACAGACCAAGGGTCAAGTTCAGTTCGCTGGATGAGCCAGGCGCGCTATTGTCACGTATCTCTCGCAGCTCAGGAGGATTTATCCGGTTTTCCTGAGCGGCATTAGCATTTTTGGCATAACGCCCCTTCAACTGCGGTGGCATACATCCTGGAAGAGGTCAAGCAGGTTTGAGTTGTCCACATAGTGAGCCCGGTTTCCAGCTTGCAACAACGCCTCCCATGGTCTGTCGCGGGATTTCTGCGAGCATGTTGGCTCACTTGTGGGTTTTGGGATCGTCTGAATTTCGCTTCCTAAACTCTTTCCCCCAGAAGCCGGGCGATCTTGGACCGCATCCCTGCTCAACGCCTCCATCAACAAGCCCTCGAGTCGCTCCAGCCGATCCGACACATCCTGCAGCGACGGCGGCTTGCTGGATGACGAAGGCCGGTTTGAGCTGGGATACGTGCATTCGAGTCCCGCACGAAGACATGGAGTACATGGCAGTGTCCGGTTGCAGCGCACCTTGCGTCGGTAGCAGCTGACGCAGGACCGGTGTCTGCGGCCGAGATCTGCCAATGCCTGCGACCGAGGAGGAGAGTCTTGAGGAGAATCTCTATCGACGACGTCGTCCTTTGTTTCGGCCATGATTGATGATCGCTGGAGATTTATTTTGAAAGACATCTTGAGTTGTTGGTTTCGTTTGGATATCACGGCCGTCTCGGCCCCGAAGGCCCGTACCCAATGAGATCATGGGCGGGAATTAAGTGGGTCTTCGCCGGTATCGCCATGGCATCAACTCGGCCGTCCGGGGCCGAAATGTCCGGTGTGTTTCTGTGTCGAGTTGTCTACACAGGCAAGATGAGTTGTGATAAATACCTGGGAATTCTCCCCTTGTCTTGTAGATTAGTTATCGTTCAACGTTTCAACTGGCTTTGGTCTCATTATTTGTGTATCCAGCTTTTAGTGTCTTGTCTTGCCAACTCTTGTGTTAAAGCACTAGTCATCTTCAACACCTGGACCAGTTTTGTCAATCTATATGCCATGTCTCGATTCTCTCCTCCCAGTGATGGTCATTGGACTGCCTCGTCAACCGAGCTTGACGAGATATCATGTGCAAGGGACTATCCACCACGGGACATAGACCCAGACGGCCTCCCAGAAGGAGGTTATGGCTGGGTGTGTGTTGCTGCCACATTCTTGATCAATGCTCACACCTGGGGCATCAACAGTGTATGTGGCCCCCTCCTCAACGTACTTGCTTTGACATCCAACTAAGAGGAACCTAGGCATATGGCGTTATCCTCTCCTTTTACCTATCCGACCACACGTTCCCCGGCACAACCGCACTTGATTACGCCTTTATTGGAGGTCTCAACATTTCATGTGCCATGCTTATTTCCCCCTTGGCAACATTCCTAGTACATAATTACGGCATCCGTGTCACAATGATTCTCGGGGCAATCTTTGAAACAACTTCACTCATAACCACCTCCTTTGTCCACAGCAACTGGCAGCTCTTTCTCTCGCAGGGGATCTGCTTCGGGCTCGGCATGGGCCTCTGCTTCATCGGCTCAGTCGGGGTAATCTCCTACTGGTTCGACAAGCGTCGGAGCCTCGTCAACGGGATTGCAGCCGCGGGCTCGGGGATCGGCGGCCTCACGTACTCGCTAGCCACAGGTGCCATGATCCCCCGCCTGGGTTTCCCATGGACCATGCGGATTCTCGGGATCATATGTTTCGTCATAAATCTCTGCTGCGGATGCTTGCTGCGTATCCCGCCCAAGGTCAACAACCTGAGCTCTACGGGGGCCGCCATTCGACTCTCGGTGCTTCGAAATCTGCGGTACGCCATCCTCCTCGCGTGGGGCGTCCTGAGCAGTTTGGGATACGTGGCACTGCTGTTCAGCCTCTCCAGCTATGCCGTGTCTGTCGGCCTGACGCAGCATCAAGGGAGCATTGCCGGCGCTCTCCTGAATCTCGGCCAAGCGTTTGGGCGACCTGTTGTCGGTGTCCTGAGTGATAGGCTGGGCCGGGTCAATGTTGCCCTAGCTTCAACTCTGCTTGCGGGGGTTTTGTGCTTTGTGTTTTGGGTCTTTGCAAAGTCCATGGTGGCCATCTGCTTCTTTGCCATCATGGTCGGGCTGGTGGCAGGCACTCTATGGGCAACGGTTGCTCCTCTGGCGGCGGAGGTTGTCGGGCTTGGAGACATGTCGAGTGCTTTGGGGGTCTTTTGGTTGTTTCTGGGGCCTCCTACGGCTGTGGTAGAGGTTATTGCCGTGCAGCTGCGGGATGAGGTGACTGACACTTATCCGTACCTGCGAGTGCAGATGTTTGTTGGGGCCATGTATGTCTCTGCTGCTTTGTGTCTGGTTGTTTTGAAAGGGTTGTGTTCTGCTTCGAAGACGAAATAGATGGATGATATTAACCGATACAGGTAGACGAATAGATAAATGAGGATTTACTGCCTAAGATAGCATGCGATAGATGAATAAAAATTGGCTTGTTACCTAAAACCATTCACTATTGCAGGCCGTAGGTTAGCATCGTCAATTTCAATGTCACGAAAATCAGCACATGTCATTATGGGATGATCTACCGACGTCATAAAGGGCGTTGCTCGTTGTTTATTCGAGCTTAAAAGGAGTACATTACTATCATCAAAGCTAGCTCTGTATGATTCTATGGGACAAGTATCTTTCTCCCATGTCAACAGTCAACAACATGCCAGGGACCTTAGGATCTATCTATTCAAGAACCCTTTGACACAATCTTCCTAAACAGAGGATTCCCATCATCGTCAAACTCGGCCCACTGAAAGAAACCACAGCTCTCCTTGCCCGGCACATTGCCCGCATAGCACATCCAAAAGTATCTCCCAAAGTTCTCCTTCTTCCTCGTCACCACCCTGAGCACACACTGGATGCCGCACGGGCACTTGGGTGTGAACCTGGGATGCATGTTGGCGCGGTAGTCCCGATACGTGATGTTGATGCGGGTCGTCCCCGCGACGGGGTGAGGATCTATCGACAGCGCCGGTGCGATGCAGTGCTTCCATTCCTCCTGCATCTCGGCGTGCATCACCAGCAGCGAGTTGTGGGGAAGGTGTATGGCTATCTGGCCCTCGGCATCCGGGTCCTCGACTGTGCTCTTGTCGTTGCTGTCCTTGGGAATCATCCGGCGGACTCGAAACTCCCGAGCAACACCGAGGGAAACAGATCCGATGACTGCACGGGGGCCCAGGTATGTCAGATGATCGCTATGCCAGCCGACACTCTCCTGCGGGCCGGTATAAGAGTTGACGAAAGCCGAGTTTGGGACCCAGGGCTTCGGTGATTGATATTTCAGCTTCTTGCCGCCCGGATAACGCGTCTTGATTCGCTTCTGAATCTCGGCGTTGACAGCTTCCTGGACCTTGGGTTTCACTTTGAGAAGTTGTGGTGTGATTCGCCGTACATCCTAGACATCTATTAATCAAACAATATCCCGGGAGTGACGAGTATAATGCCGGGTTACCGTGAGTGGAGCACCGTTATAGTGATAGTCGGTCTTTTGGCGCTGAATCTCGTCATAGCTTTCAACATAGAAGCTCGACGTGTGCGGGCTGGCGACGACATTCTCAAACATCTGGAATGTGATCTTTTCGAATGACTTTGCCTCCTCCAGCAGCTCCCTCAACAGCTCGTTGGCGTCCTCAGGTGGCAGAAAGTTGTGAACGATGGTGCAAGGCGTATGCTCCGCAACATCCTCTGGGTCGTAAAGGTGCAGTGTGCTACCCCTCTTCGACTTGAGCTTCTTCTTTGCCGGCGAGGTGGCTACAGAACCGGAACTACTAGGTGACGCATACTGTTTCAGAGACTGCTGGTATCCAATAACTCGGCTGCCCTTCTTCATCTGGGGTTGGACTTTGAGTGAAGCAGACGCCTCAGAGACAGAGCCATCGTGAGCAAGCAGAATATCGAGCAGGTCCTCTTGTTCAAGCTTCGGATGCAGGGATGATAAGAGAGCCAACTTGACTTCGGTTGGTTCTTCCTGTTCGCTGTCGTCTGGTGGAGATTCTGAGGATTTCCGCTTGGGACGTGTCAAGAAGGCTTTCATAGTCTCAGTCGCGTATATTTTGGATTTCTGATCGAGTTTTGCATTCACACAGCAAAATGGAGAAGCAAAACGACGGCATCCTGTGCAATTCACGGTAAAGCTGGTTTTCGAGACGTTGCTTGTCAATTCTCACGCCAAAGGGCGTGGTGGCGACAAGAAATGAAACGCGAAAGCACGTGACAAGGCGCAAGGGTGCTTTAATGACCCCCGATTGATACACGGACCCGCAGATGACGCATCACATTCGTTAGACGCATGATCCAGCACCCCGCGGCTCGGCGCGATTACCGAGGCACATGTCAATACACACAGCGTTCCATCTGCTCTTTGGCGCGGGGAGGCGCTCAACTTTTCAGACAGCAATGGTTCAATTGTAGCAATTGCTCTGTTTTATAACATCACCTCTGTTTCGATGCGCTCGAGTGTCTGATGACCCCTCTTCTGGCATCATGGCTGCAATGCTAGAGTTCCGCACCCAGGGCTTCAACCCCTACGCCGTCAAGTACTCGCCGTACTACGACTCGCGCATCGCAGTCGCGTCGTCGGCCAACTTTGGCATCGTCGGCAACGGCCGCGTGTTTGCACTCGGTCTGACGGCCCAGGGCGTGCAGGTTGAGAAGACGTATGCGATTTCTGGTCCCCTATTGGCTCTCTTCAATGGCACGCACGGCGACTGCGGGAAACTGATACATTTTGGCGTTTCGCAGATTCGATACGAATGATGCGCTTTACGACCTGGCCTGGTCCGAGATCAACGAGAATCAGCTAATAGTCGCCTGCGGCGATGGATCCCTCAAGCTCTTTGACCTAGGCGTGAACGACTTTCCCGTTATGAATTTCCACGAACACAAGAGGGAGACCTTCTCGGTGTGCTGGAGCCCTGTGACAAAGGATACCTTCATCTCCAGCTCCTGGGACGGGACAGTCAAAATTGTAGGTGTCAAGGTTTCGTTTTAACTCATCCAAGCACTTCCTCTAACACTTGGGCAGTGGTCGCCGACGCGAAACCATTCTATAAAAACCCTCCCCATCGGAAACTGCACATACAGCACCTCCTTCTGCCCCTCCAACCCCGCCCTGATCTCCGCCGTCTCCTCCGACTCTCACCTCCGCATCTTCGACCTCAGGACGCCATCCTCGGCCAAATACCACCTTACGGCGACCATACCCGTCCACGCGCCGCCGGCGCAGCCATCCGTCAACCCAGCCATGAACGCCGCGAGCCCGCCGTCCGAGATCCTCACCCACGACTGGAACAAGTACAGGGACACCGTCATCGCCACGGGCGGCGTGGACAGGGTACTACGGACCTTTGACATCCGAAACCCCGCCGGCGGGCCGCTGTCCGTGATGCAAGGCCACGAGTATGCCGTCCGGAGGCTAGCGTGGAGCCCTCATGCGAGCGACACTCTTATCAGCGCCAGTTACGACATGACAGTCCGGCTCTGGAATGACGGATCCAATCAGCCGCAGAACCCGGCCATGGGGCCCTCAATAGGCAACCAGATGGGCATCATGAACCGGCACACCGAATTCGTCACCGGGGTCGACTGGTGTCTCTTTGGTATGGGTGGCTGGGTCGCCTCGGTGGGCTGGGATGAGAGGGTGTTGCTGTGGGATGCCAACATGCTCATGGGCCAGCGAATACCGTGATGCAAAGAAGGGAGGGAAAGCAAACCGGGCTATATCAACTTGGCGTTGGCTGAAGAGTAAGCGAATCTTTTCGGGATTTTGGCTTCTGGCGTTAATCAAGGATATCTTTTGTGGTATTGTGATCACTTCTAAAGGCAGGACATGCCTCTCCAGGCGTTCGCCTGTGGCGAGTGCAGTAGAACCTGTAAGCATCGGGCAAGGCCTCACATAAATAAACGATGCAAGTATTTGGGGATTAGAACCATTTCCTAAGTAGAGTTGTCGTGAAGGTAACTACATGAATGACGCCTTCATCCATGTCTAAGAGCCAAACCCCTTTTGCCGTATCTTACATGCCCATACCATACAATAAAGCCCAGTATAAGTACAAATCATCAGTCCGCCCGTCATATTTTTGGTATTACATTCTCACAAGTGGCATAGAATCATTCATGTCAATATCAGCCACCCCTTAGAAAGAAGAGCCGTAGCCATAGCCACCACCACCACCACCACCACGGCCATGGCCACGGCCACGGCCACCATCACGGCCACCATCACGGCCGCCGCCGCGGTAGTTGTCACGACGCGCACCTCTTGACATGGCAGCGAAGGGGTCCCTGCTGTCTCCACGGTCGTCTCGTCGACCACCACCTCGCTCACCTCCAAATCCGCCCCTAAAGGAAGATCGGTCGTTCGAGTCATCTTCTCTAATGTTTAGACCCTGCACTCGCATCAAGCCCATCTTCTGGGCCCAAGAGGAAGAGACACCGGGAGGGGCATCCCAACCCCAGCCATGTCGGGTCCAGAGGTGGATATCCTCTGCCAGCTGCGCCTTGTCCGCGGCGACACCGAACATAGACATGTAGGTTGATGCGAGGAGACGTCGAGGTATGGTCTCGAAGATCCCCCGAGTGTGCTGATGAGCGCTAGTAGTTTCGCCACTCTCAAAGTCGGTCTCAGCGCTCTCGAGGGAGCTGTGCTGCTGGATTGGGAGCCCTCTCAAGAGCTTGCGTGCATTAGGAATAGACGCGTGAGGGATAATCAGATAGCCCTCGCCCTCCTTGTTCTGTCGGCCAGTTCGTCCAAGACGGTGGATATAAGACTCGCGGTCTCTGGGGGTGTCCACCTGGATAACGTGCGTGACATTGGGAAAATCCATGCCCCTAGCCGTGACATCCGAAGAGTAGAGGACTCCAGATTTGGCCTTGCGGAACATGTCGGCTGCCCTCTGTCGCTGGGCTTGGGTGAGCTTTGATTGCATTACGTAGGTGTGCAGGGGAGGGCTTCCACCGCTGTTTTGCTGTCGTTGGAAAGCCAATTCACCGGCGAGCTCGACGAGGGAAGTGGTGTTGAAGTAGACAATGGCCTTGAAAGGACGTCCTGCAGGATCCTCTCTGGCCTTGGCAGCCTCTCGGTCCATCAGCTCAAATAGAGAGGGGAAAACATGGGTCCACCCGGTTACGGGGACAATGTGCTGAGGCACCTTGTCATGGGTGAGGGACTCGTTCTCCGGGATAGTCTGGACAAATTCGAAATCCTGAGGGCGGACCATAGAGCGGGCCAGGCGAATGACAGTGTCTGGGATCGTAGCAGAGACTAGCATAGTCTGGCGGACCTTCTCGTCAGGGCTGGGGAGGCTGCTTTGAATCTCATTGAGCTCCCTCTCGAAACCAACATCGAGCATCCGATCAGCCTCGTCCAGAACCAGAGCCGCCAGGTTAGGCGCATCGATACCGCTTCGGGGATCCTGAAGCAAGTCGTTCAAGCGGCCAGGGGTGGCTACCAAAAGATGGCAGCCCTGACGGCGAGTTTGCGCAAGCATAGCCCGCTTATCAGTGCCACCAACAGCGCACTGGACAACCAAACCGGTATGGGCAGTCAACACACGGGCCTCGGCGGCAATTTGTTCAGCCAGTTCGCGAGTAGGGGAGAGAACAATGCCACGGATATCATCAGCCCGGGCGTTATACCTAGCGCCCTTGCGAGCTATGGTCGGATCTTCGGCAATCATTCTTTGCAGGAGAGGTAGAAGGAAGGCCAGGGTCTTTCCGGTTCCAGTCTTGGCTTGTGCGACGCTGAGAGCCATTAGTCTTGAGCAGGCCAATGATTGACGGCGGTACTTACATGTCGGTGCCCTTGAGAGCAGGCTGGATGGTCTTGGCCTGAACAGGTGTCATAGTATCATACTTCATGTCCTCAATGATGGATTTGAGTAGATTGGGGTGGACGCCCTCGAGTTCGGAGAACTTGGACACTTCCTCGGCGGATGCAGAGTTGGGGCTTTCTGCGCTCTGAGCAACGGCCTCGCTGCTGTATGCCCGAGAAAAGGAAGTGATCTTATTGAAGGAGACGATCGAGGACTGGGTGGCCAAGACCTGACGGCGGGCGGCGGGAAGTGCGGCTCGAGTCTGGGAGAGCAAGGCGGCCGCGGTAGCGGTTCTCGCCTGGTTGGCGCATCGCCGAAGGCTGGTTCGAAACATTATAGCAGACAAGCGACAGATACAGAAACGACAATGCCACAAAGAATTGAACCAGAGAGAGGCCCAAAGAAAGGAATGGGAAATTTAAGTATGAGAGGCGATAAAGGTCGCGTCGCTCGCTGAGGGAAAGATTGGAATTTTTCTTTCGCAATCTTATCGGCCAAGTGGACCAATCTCGGAAGCTAAGAGCCGCTCTCACGTGGCCCGACCTTCGGAGGTCGCGAGTGCCTTAGCCTCAGGCAACCAGCTTATTCCCAGGGAGGCAACACCTCACATACCATTGGCTCACGGATTCAAGCAAAGCAAGCACAGTACTTATTCGAAGAGCCCTTCATCTCAATTCATTGCTGTCTTGAGATGCAAAAAACGATTTATAACCCCATAAAATCCCAAAGTCTATATCTAAATATATCACTTGTAACCAACATTACCTTTGTTCAAGCCGAGTTCATTGATCTGGACCCTACAATGGAGAGACCCTCACCGAGACCATCCGAGATGCCCTGTGTAACGCCGTCTACCGTCCAGATAAACGCTTCCAAAAGAGCCTGCCCAACCTTGCCGTCATTCATCTGACCTATAGTCTCAGTCAGAGAGGCGCTTTGCTTCCCGATTGAGTTGACAAAGTCGAGTCCGTGGCCAACAACTGTCTCTGACACCTTGTATTTCCGCTCCAACCGTGCCGCGCATCGGATAAGATACAGCAGATATGGCATCAGGAAGCTGAGGAAGAAGATTAAGTTGACGACAGTCATCTGGACTCCACGGTGAAGGATTGATCGTGGTTGACTAGAAGCCGCTTGGCTTGGGCCTACTTCTGGCCGGACCAGGCTCAGATTGTGCTGGCTGACTTCTTCTGGTAGGGCGTATTGGATCCGCTTCAGCTCGCACTCATCTAGGTCCTGCGGAAGAGCCTTCAGGAGATAGGTCACTCCATCAATGAAGGCCTTACGCTCAAAGGTGACGTCTTCTTCTGCCATAGCCGGCTTGCCCCCGTCAATGGAGATGTTGACGAGATTCGTGCCTGTCATGAGATGCTGTCAGTCTGCAATATCATTTAATGGCCGTGCAGCAATTGGGATGGTTTACCCTGCCGTGCGAATTTCCAGTGGAGGCCAGAGGCAGCTCTAACAGCCTGCTCATCGTCTGGCGATTCCGAATACAGAACCCGACTCATCGGCTGTGAGCGCACAGCCTTGGCCTCCAGATACTGAGAAGTATCACCCTGCTCCAGCATATTGGCCTCAAGCGGTTCCGCGTCGAGAGCTGGCACATCCGCTTCTGAAAGAGGCCGGGGCTTTGGTCGCGATCCGCGGACTATGATACCTGGGCGCAGAGTATGGAGACTGATGCTTCGCCGGAGGAAGCGAATGGGCCCTGATTGAAGCGATGTCGGAAGCATTGCGACCACATTGGAGATTCTGCTCTCGGTGATTTGGTCCACCTTGACTTCCTCAAAGCCCGTCGAGAATCCGAAACGAGACGCCATGGTGTAAGTCGTGAGAGCAAGGGTGAAAGGTTTGTCTCAAACAAACTCGGTTGTCGGGAATAGGTGAGACCAGCTACCAGTTCGACGCCCAAGTCATGATGGTGATGAAGGTGAATGGAAAGAAATAAGCACCAATATAGAAAGTAAAGACCCCTGGCGAGCAAGCTCTCATGTGTCCAGGACCAGCAGGTAAACGAAGGGGAGAGTGAGAGAGAGAGGCTCTCTTATTAAGGCGACAAGACGGACAAAGAAAAAGAAAGGCACGAGGCAGGCATTGTCATTTTTGGGGGTCAAATGTCGAATCCGCCCCGTCAGGTCCCGACTCCGACGCTGACATGTGAAAGCCCCAAAAAATCTGTTGAGACAGAAGGCCGGGAAGCCGGGATCATGGATTGGATGTGGATGCAGGCTCTTTCCTTAGGTGCAGCCGATAAGGTTAGTGTTCCAATGAGGCTTCTCGGGGTGGAGAAAATGCAACGACCTCGCTCATCAAACTTCATCACAAGCTCGAAGGAGCCCATCAACAAACCTTTTCGCAGCAGTCAGGTCAGTGCAGTGCATCAACAACCGGCGTCACAGAAAATCAATGTATGTAATGTCCATTACATTCTGCAGAATCAGCGTCGCAACACCGCCGCCATCCACCTGTTTCAAAGGTCTGGTCAAGACCCGATTTGCCGGCCTGTCCCCCTTCGCCAAACGCCAAACAAAAAGATACTGACAAACTCGCCTCATCTATCGCAAATGCTCAATTTCCACATGTGATGCCATGTCGCTGTAACGTAAAAGCACTCCTTCACTCCTGTCCTGCCCTTTCATGTCGTGTCATGTCCTGTTCCTTTTATCCAGTGGCCTCCGCTGCCAAGGCCGCATCGTATCTGTCATGTGCTCCTCCGTAGACCGTTAATTTACATCATGTCCCTACTCAGCTCATACGACCATCCACCCTCTCGCCTCAACTTGTCTCTGGCTGCCAGATCCTTCCGGATGTCATCCTCAGTAAGGCGGTCGGGGCCACTCCAGTTAGCGCTCGAAGTTCGAGCACGGAACTTGTGGAACCGCTCCTTGCTCTTGCTAAAGACCTCCTCCATGTTCAAAGGCGCCGGCGGTCCGAAAATTTGTGAGGGATCCATTGTTTCTTGCCGCATGAGTGCTCGACGAAGGTCAGGAGAGTCGGCCCACGCTGCGACTGTTCCGGCATGTGCCTCCTCTTCATCATCATCTTCGTCGTCCGTCTGAATCTCCGGAAGCTCAATAGCCTCACCGTTCTGGAATCGGGGTGATGACCGTTGGGCGGACTTGGCCGCCGACTTGACTCCATTGACAGCACCAGGGCGGGCAGGAGTTTTGTATGATGGACCCGCAGGGTTGGGGTTCGGAGCAAATGGGATGGCTCCCTTGTGGATTTGTGCCATATCCAACGGATTGCCTCCCTTGACCTGGCTTGAGTGCTGCGTGACAGCGGTCTTGAACAAGTTCTGGGTCGCGCTCTGAGACACGTAGCCGTTTACCATGGTTTTCGCCTGCAAGTCCTGGTGATTGTCAGCTTTCGCTCGGGTGTAAATGGGAGAATCGGAATGTCTTACCCTCTTAACGGCACTCGAAGGACGAACTGGAGGTCCCTTGATGTTCGGAGGCTGATCCATCTCCAGTTCGTCAGCAAACTCATCGCTGGTTCGGCGGCGCTTCGCGTCCTTGGCTTGATATTGAGGACCACGCGATGGAGCATGTCTGGCTGGCCCCTCCTCGTTACCATCTTGCCCAAGTGGTCTCTTGGGGCCAGACTTAGGAGCATTCGTCAAAACAGCGTTGACCGGGCGCCCCATATCTTCTTGTGACCTGTGAATGCCTGAATTCATGCGGGAAGGTGGCCGAGTGGGGGGGCCATCTCGCTGAACTGAACTAGACTTATCCTGTGCTAGACTGTAATCAGGAGGACCGTTTGGCTGTGACCGAACAGCTGGAGGGGGTGCCGGAGTCTTCTTGGCCTTCTCGATGGCTGCTTGACGCTCCAGGGCTGCTTGGCGCTGTGCACTCTTCTTAGCATCAGCCTGCTCACGCTTCTGTCGTTCCTCTTCTTGTCGACGAAGCTGGTCCTGCTTCTTCTTCTCCTCCTTCGCAGCCGCTCTCTTTCGGTCCATCTCAGCCTTTGCGTCACGACGCCGCTGTGCCTCTCGTTCATCTTGCTCCTTCTTCTTTGCTGCCAAGTCGAGTGCCCTGGGGCGGCCAGTTGATCCAACTGAGGAATTCAGGCTTGGAGCCGTTGGCTTCGTTTGCAGAGATGCTTTGCTTGCTTTGCTTGCTAGTGGCTGCTGAGACTGAGAGCTTGTTGAAGCCCCATGGTCCTGGAAACTCGAAGACATGGAGCTACCAGGGGCGTGGAGCTGGGAATGTTGTGAGCCAGTATTGACTCTGATCACGGTCGGAGCTTGCTTCGTTTTAGCGAGCGTTTCTTTTCCTGGCTTCACAGGTCTCCTAAGTTCCTTGGCACGGGGAGCTTGGCCAGGTCCTGCAGATCGAGGAGCAGAAGGTGGAGGTGCGATAGCAGGGGCATCAACCATCTCCACATCCAAGTCGTCGGCGTTGGTCTCCGTCTCCTGTTGTGTCTTGGCTTTCCGGGGGCTGGACCGAGTGGCATTAGGAGTAGCTTTAGGAGCAGGAGCTTCGTTCTCCTTCTTCGCAGCCACTTGCTTTTCCATGGCAGCAATCCTCTCCTGTTCCTTGCTGAAAACACGAACCTTCTCCCGTTCTTTCTCTCGCTCTTTCTCCAGCTTCTCCATCTGGTCGGCTTGGAACTTGGCCTCCTTCTCACGGCGCTTTTCCTCCTTCTCGCGTTCCACGGAAGCTCGTGTGCGTTTCGCGACTGGCCGAGAGGGACTTGCCTGTCGTTCGACGACAGGGCTGCCGCTCCTTTGTGAGTCCAGAGTGGCTTTGGAAACGACCGACTCTACGGACGGAGCGGCGTGATGTCCAAGGCGAGACATGGAGGGCGAGAGAATCGAGGCCTTGCCCTGGGCGCTTGCCGCAGCGCTACTGACGAGGAGGCCCCTAGAACCGACTATAAGCGACGACAACTTCTCCTTGACCTGCTTCAAAGGGCTATCACGGAAGCGTCGAGAGGGCGATTTTGTAGGGGTCTGGGAAGCACCAGTCCCTACAGCAGTGGTCATCAGAGAAGGGTTCGAAACTGAGACTGTCTTCTTCAAGGGGCTCCCTTCTTGGGGTTCCAGCGCCGTTGCAAGAGGAACAGCGGGTACGGACGCGGATTTTCCATGTCCAAGAACGCTGGGTCTCTGTAGGTTTGCGGCAGCTCGAGTAGGAGACTGCGTCTTCGCTCGCTCTTCGGTATCCAAGCCTTCGAGAGACCCAATTGTCTCTTTGCCATGGATTCCCTCCATCACATCGGCGGAGTGACTCTTCGAGAGTGTCGGCCTCGAAGCGGTAGTTTCATCAGCAGCTGGCTCAGTGCCCAGGGGATCAATCCAGTCATCGTCATCATCCTCGGGGAAGGCCCCGGGAGTTGTTGTGGTCTCCTGCTTTCTGGGGGATGGAGACTTCGGTTCGGGAGCCGGCTGGGAGGCAGGCTGCTGCGAGTTGGTGAGGCTATGAATCGATTTGGATGGCCGACTACCATTTGGCTGTGATTTTCCGAGGACGTTTATCCGGTCTTGCAGCATCTGAGTGTAGGTCTTGTTATGATTTAAGGCAAGGTCCTCGGCATTGGTAGGCTTCTGTGCAGGTACCGAGGGGAAGTCGTCGACGTCCATCTCGTCTTGATCTTCATCATCGGAAGCGTCTTGTCTCCCATAGTTTCCCAGGCTCTTACCTCCTGTGTGCCTGCCAAGGTAGCTCGTCCTCTTAAGATCGAGATGGCTTGTTCGAGAAGCTCTGGCGCCGGCGTTTTTGCCTGCCGTCAGAGGCTCTCGAGCTGGTAGAGAAGGAAAGTTAAGGCTACTCTTGCGGAAACCAGGACGAATCGGGCTAGAACCATCAGACTGAGACCGGACATCCTCGGGCGATACATCCTCAGGTTCCTGAGACTCCGTCGCGACTGGTTCCGCGTGACTTGTTGTCACCACTTGTTGAGTCTTGGCTGGCGAGGAAGTGGATGCAAGCTCAACAGGATGTGAAGAACTCGGCTCAGCGGGAACAGAAATCGGTTCGTCAGGTGTGGTGGGATCAAGAACAGAGGGTTCTTCGGCAATCGTATCAACATTGGTGGGGTTAACGTCCTGGCTTCCGAAGTAGCCAGAGTCTTGCGTTTGAGGCTGTGGCTTGTTCCCCTGCGTAGGCTCCTTGTCCTCCTGAGCATTCTCCCGGACATCGTCGTCCGCAGGGTCGTGTACTGTGCCATTCACGATCTGGTCCTCTTGGATGATTTGGAACGGTTTATCAGGCGAGATCGATGCCGGCTTCGGTGAAGGCGCATGACGCCGAGGGGAAGGGGAATTTGTGTGGTTCAACGACTCGTTCTGTATTTGAGGGGACTGAGGTCTGAAGTGCTGTGCAAATCGGTTTGCTGAACTGCTCGGTGTGCCACCGAAAACATCTGACAAAGGCTGCTTGTCATCAGCAATTATTATTGTTGCATGCGCAGATATGAGACTTACCACTCTTGGCTCTGCCGGAATCAACTTGCGCGCGGTTCGAGGCGTCTTGCCGCGAAGTTTACCGGGTGTCTTGAAAGTCTCGGCGATGTTTCTACAAAGGATCAGTCACGGCGCCCAGAACGAGGAACAAGACGCGTACGTTTCATTCTCGCTGAAAATACCAGCCATATGCTCGTTGAGCCATGTGAATTCGTTGTGAGCCGCGTACGTGAACTCGTCAACCTCGACATCGACAATCTGGAGGGCAGAAGCGCGCTCATCGGCGACCCACGCCGCTGAACCAGTTGGGATACGCGGTCCTCGCATTGCCGCCATTGTGGCGATGGATGAAAGGCGTGCGCGGTGAAAGAAGAAGGATAAAGTCGACTATGGTCGTCTGTCGTTGGTCATAAAGTCATCTGGCTTGCGAGTCAAGATACGATCGAATGTTTGTCGAGCTTGAAGGTCGAAAGCTTTGTTGATAGTAGATAGAGCTTGGGGTCAAGTTTCCGTCCATGTTATGGTGTCGTCGAATCGGGCTAGCGCGTCCAAGGTGGGACCTGCCCTAGATTCGTCGCGTCCGGTGCCCAGATTTGATGATGTCAGCAATCACGTGCCGATAAGCTGTCGGACCCCCACCTCGGGCTATTGTTTACTTTCAAGAATCGCGTCCCCTGAGAAGAGCGGAGCAACGAAACAAAGTAACAGACACTCAACACCGCCGTGGACGCTCTGCCTCGACGAAGATGAGAGTCATAGAAGTAATTATCGACGTAAGATATCTCATTGCTATATGTGGATTTTTACGAGAACTAACTTTGCGCGCAGGGCTTCAAGTCGTACGCTGTGCGTACGGTGATCTCGGGATGGTAAATAATGCGACCAAAATAGTTCCATAGACGCAGCTAACATTTTCAGGGACGAGAGCTTCAACTCCATCACCGGCCTGAACGGTAGTGGCAAATCGAACATTCTGGATGCGATCTGCTTCGTTCTTGGAATCACCAACATGTCAACTGTTCGAGCGCAAAATCTACAGGCAAGACAACTCTCCGCATCTCTCGTTAACTCTCCACTGACCGTCGACGTAGGACCTGATCTACAAGCGCGGCCAAGCAGGTGTTACCAAGGCTAGCGTCACAATCGTTTTCGACAACCGGGAAACCAAGAAGTCACCGATCGGGTTCGAAGAATATGCGACAATCAGCGTAACTCGTCAGATCGTCCTGGGAGGGACTTCCAAGTACCTCATCAACGGTCATCGAGCACAACAGCAGACGGTGCAGAACCTTTTCCAATCGGTTCAGCTCAACATCAACAACCCGAACTTTCTCATCATGCAAGGTCGCATCACAAAGGTCCTGAACATGAAGGCTGTGGAAATCCTAGCCATGATCGAGGAAGCCGCAGGAACAAGAATGTTTGAAGACCGCCGAGACAAGGCGCTAAAAACAATGGCCAAGAAGGAAATGAAGCTGGTGGAACTTCGAGAGCTTCTGAAGGATGAGATTGAGCCCAAGCTCGAGAAACTGCGAACTGAAAAACGTGCCTTTCTCGACTTCCAACAAACGCAAAACGATCTCGAGCGGTTGACACGAGTCGTTGTTGCGTACGACTATGTCAGATGTCAAGAGAAGCTGAAACAATCAGCCGCAGATCTCGAAGGGAAGAAGCAAAGACAGCGCGATTTAGAAGACTCAGCAACTCGCCTACGAAGCGAGATTTCCCATCTCGAGGAGGATGTCAAGAAAGTCCGCTCCCAGCGAGACAAGGAGCTTCGAAAGGGAGGCAAGGCTCAGGCACTGGAAGAGGCTGCAAAGAAGCATTCAAATGAGCTCGTGCGGCTGGCTACTGTCCTCGATCTGAAGAATTCCAGTTTGGCAGAAGAAAAGGAGAAGAAATTGGCAGTTGAAAAGACGGTTTCGGAGTTGGAGGCCACCTTGCAAGAGAAGACATCAGCATTTGAGAACGCCAAAGCCAAGTACGACACGGCAAAGGAGGATCTGGAGCAGCAAAACAAGGACGCCGAGTCAAAGGAGGAGCTCCTGCAAACACTCCAGACAGGTGTTGCCTCCAAAGACGGTCAGGAAAACGGTTACCAGGGCCAGCTTCAGGACGCCAAGAACCGTGCCAGTACCGCTGCGACAGAGCAAGAACAAGCCAAGATCAAGATCTCACATCTGGAGAAGCGCATCAAAGAGGAGGAACCGCGAGCAAAGAAGGCAAAGGAGCAGAATGCTGGTCTCTTACGCGACCTTGATGGGCTAAAGGCGCAGGCGCAGAAGCTTGAGAAGGAGCTCGGCCGTCTAGGCTTCGAGCCAGGCCAAGAAGAGGAAATGTACAAGAAAGAGTCCGAGTTGCAGCAAACTGTCCGAGGTCTCAGGCAAGAGTCTGACAAGCTGAAGCGACAGGTTGCGAATACCGAGTTCAACTACGCGGATCCTGTGCCCAACTTTGACCGGTCAAAGGTCAAGGGACTGGTCGCGCAGCTTTTCACGCTAGACAAGGAACACACGCAAGCTGGTACTGCGCTGGAGATTTGTGCTGGAGGCCGCCTCTACAACGTTGTCGTGGATACCGAGGTGACGGGCACGCAACTACTCCAGAAAGGAAAGCTGCGAAAACGAGTGACCATCATCCCTCTAAACAAGATTGCCGCCTTCAAGGCTTCCGCCCAAACGATTGCTACGGCTCAAAACATCGCCCCAGGCAAGGTTAACCTGGCCTTGTCTCTTGTTGGATATGACAACGAGGTCTCTGCCGCCATGGAGTATGTGTTTGGCAACACTTTAATCTGTGCCGATGCGGATACCGCCAAGAGGGTCACCTTTGATCCCAACGTCCGCATGAGGAGCATCACTCTCGAGGGTGACGCCTACGATCCGTCCGGCACGTTGTCGGGTGGAAGCTCCCCGAACTCTAGTGGCGTCCTCGTGCTTCTTCAGAAGCTCAACAGCCTCACTCGGCAGCTGAGCGAAGCCGAATACTCTTTGAGGGAGGTTCAGGCCAGGATATCCAAAGAGAAGGCCAAGCTGGACCAAGCTCGCAGGATCAAGCAGGACTTGGACTTGAAGGCCCATGAGATCAAGCTTGCGGAGGAGCAGATCGGCGGCAACTCATCGTCATCAATCATTCAGGAGGTTGAGAACATGAAGTCGACAATTACAGAACTGAAGGAGAGCATATCCGAGGCCAAGACTCGTCAAGCCAAAGCCAGTGCCGACATCAAGACCATTGAAAAGGACATGAAAGATTTTGACAACAACAAGGACGCCAAGCTCGTTGAACTCCAGAAAGCTCTCGACAAGTTACGAGCAGGCCTTGGCAAGAATGCTGCAGCAGTGAAAACCCTCCAGAAAGAGCTCCAAGCCGCGCAGCTTGATGCTGAGCAAGCAGGTTTTGATCTGTCGGCGGCTCGAGAGCAGCTGCAAGAGGTCGAAGTCGGTATCAAGGCGCAACAAAAGGACATTGAGGATCTTGTCAAGCAACAAGCCGAGGTTACCGAGACGCACGACACGGTACAGGCTGAGCTTGATGATGAGCGTGCCAAGCTGCATCTCTTCGACGATGAGCTCCGGGCACTGGAGGACGCTACGCGGTCCAAGAATGCACGCATTGCCGAAGAAAGCCTCGAGATGCAAAAGCTCGGTCACCAAGTGGAAAAGTTCCACAAGGAGCAGCAGGGCGCCGCTGAAAACGTTGCACATCTCGAGAAGGAGTATGACTGGATCCATGATGAGAAGGACAAGTTCGGTCGCAGCGGAACTCCTTACGACTTCCAGAACCAGAACATTGGCGAGTGCAAGTCAACACTGCGTAATCTGACTGAGCGCTTCCAGGGCATGAAGAAGAAGATCAACCCCAAGGTCATGAACATGATCGACAGCGTTGAGAAGAAGGAGGTGTCGCTCAAGCACATGATCAAGACAGTTATCAGGGACAAGCGCAAGATCGAGGAGACGATTGTCAGCTTGGATGACTACAAGAAGAAGGCTCTGCAAGAGACATGGGAGAAGGTCAATGGAGACTTTGGCCAGATCTTCTCGGAGCTGCTTCCTGGCGGCAGTTTCGCCAAGCTTGACCCGCCTGAAGGGAAGACGATCAGTGACGGTCTGGAGGTCAAGGTTTGCCTGGGCAAGGTGTGGAAACAAAGCTTGACCGAGTTGAGTGGTGGTCAGAGGTAAGATTTTTGACGAAATCGGCCATCCATTGTGTCTTGCGTTTGCTAACCAACTCGACTTTACAGGTCTCTAGTTGCCCTCTCGCTCATCATGGCTCTGCTCCAATTCAAGCCTGCGCCCATGTACATCCTGGACGAGGTCGATGCGGCACTGGATCTTTCACACACCCAGAACATTGGTCGCCTCATCAAGACACGATTCAAGGGCTCGCAATTCATCGTCGTCAGTCTCAAGGACGGCATGTTCCAGAACGCAAACCGAATCTTCCGGACGCGCTTCAGCGAGGGCACCAGTATGGTGCAGGCGCTCACGCCAGCTGATATGAAGTAATGATGTTGATGGGCACCGAGAAATGCATGGAATGAGTGTATGAACGAAAACCACATGGGGGGACTTGTATCATGAGGCGTCGGGCTGGCCGGGGCGCTGGAGGACATAGTTGATGGTTTGGAATACCTTGTGATACCGCTTGATGTAATGAGGCAGGGCCTACGGAATCTATCTATTGCTTTTGGATCTAATGTTACACTTGTTATGAACCGCTTGGTGCCTCGAATGTAAGAAAGCCTATTGACAGATGTACACGTGGTGGCCGCGTTGGAGAATGTCTATGCTCATGCCCACCTCGATGTAGGATTCGAGCTGATCAGGCACCGCAGTCTCGGGAAACTTGGGACACAGCTGCATGCCCATGCATCCCATCTTGGGAGCTCCCTCGTCAACATCGCGGAACTTTCTCAGGGCGCGGTCCGGCTCTGCTTTGTGGCGGATCCCAGTATCTGGGTCGACGTTTGGCATTTTGCAACTATGGTTCTCGTCAGATTCGATCTTCTGGTTGTGGCAAAAGGTTGTAACTAACCGGACAGTTCGACAGGAGACGTCAAAGCAGCATTCTTGTTTGGTGGTTTCGTGCTTGAGGCGAATGACCTTCCAGTTATCTTCATCGTAGTCTTCATTTCCCGAGACTGAAACTCAGTGTTAGCCACGGGGCCATGTTAGAACGGATCATGTGGTCACACATACTTATGATATTAGCCCGGAACCGTCGAGCATCCAGGTTCTTCATGGTCTCATCCTTGACGACTTTGCTATCCAGGGCTTGCATGCTGCTCAGGCTAAGCATATGGAGGGGATACTAGATCTTGTCAGAACAACCCCCCATATTACAAGCCAGCCATAGACAAGACAACTTACAGCATCGTGAAAGTCGACAACGGGTTGGTACCCAAGCACGTCCTTGGTCTGGGCACACCGAAACACCTCCCTCTGCTGCGAGGGGTCCATCCTGAAGAGGCCCAGCTGGTGCTTGGCCCCGAGGTAGCGAGCCAGCTCCGGGGGGAGCTCCTGGTTCATGCTCAGGGCCGTGGTGACCTCCTTCCAGATCCTGACGTTGGCGAACGAGTAGCCCTGCGCCTTGATCTCGTCGGCGCTCGGGAACGACACGGGCAGCATAAACTCAATCTCGGGTACGGCGCGCAGTCCATGGCTGACCTTGGCCGAGACGAGCTGCACCAAGCCACGCAGTCCTGCGTCCCTCCAGGGGAACCGGACCACCAGAAAGGCGCCCTCTACTTTTCCCAGCAGGCGGCTCGTCTTGCTCGGGTCGGGGACCCAGAGGCTGACCTTGACGTTGGCGAGCAAGGGGAGCTGGCGCTGGGTCACAAACTCCCACAGAGGCTGCTGGTTGTTGCTGCTCTTGTCGTCTGCTGCTGCTGCTGTTGTTGGGGGCTTCAGCTGAGCAAACGTGTACAGCCGGTCATACTCCAGGCCAGTGGGCAGCACGCGGCTGCGCTCGAGCTCGATGCCGCGGCACGACTTGACGGGGTAGATGTGCAGGCTCTGCACGCGGGGGGGCAATCCATCCCGGGCACGGTGCTCCGCGGAGAGCTGGTCGCGGAGGTTGCTGCGCGCCGGAGCCAGGCCGAGCCGGGAGTGGGTCTGGCGGAGGGCGTCGCTGCGGTCCACGGAGACGGGCGGGAAGATGATGAAGACGGGGACCAGGAAGGCGACGAGGGTGACGGCGAGCAGCAGGAGGGACGCGGCGTCGACGCGGGACAGGAAGCCCTTGGTGGCGTCCACGCCGGCGCCGAGGCCCGTCGTCACATTGCCCAGTCGCTCAGCGAGGGCTGCGGCGGCGAGATGGCCTGGGTCCAAGGGCCCTGAGTCCGCTGCGGACATGGTTCGCTGTTTCGCGATCTCGGGAGAACGGTTCGGATGGCTTTTGGTGGTTCTCAGACCTGCATGTGTGTCCTAACTGATTGTGATGGCGAGGGAAGGGGGGGAACGGGTTGGTCAGAAAAGACAGATCCGAAAGGTGGTCCAGCCTTGCCCTTGCAGATGTCTCTCTTGGTGGTTTGTTGCTGTGTGCAACTGCCTTTGGAACGACGTTGCGAATGCTTTGGATTGTTGTCTCTTGTTGCGAGTCATGATAGGTCCATGTTGAGTGTCTGGCCGCGGACCCCGATGACTCGGACCGCGCGCTCTGTGTGGCGCATTGATTGGTTTGACATGTGGCTAGGGTTAGAGAGAGGGTTGCATGAGGGCCATTACGGAGAACGTTACAAAAGAAAACTGACGCCGGCGAGTACCTGGTCGATATCTAGCAATGCTATTGCGTATTTTTGTATACGAAAAAAAAAAAAAAGAAACAGTAGCCATCTCGGTTGGCCATGGTGTTTAATACCGGTGTCTTGTGCTCAGTTTTCTCATGACAGGTGCAGGGTGGCTGGCATTCCCACTATTAGACACCCTCAGGTCCGGTACCTTAGGGTGCTTACAGGCGCCTTAGGTAAGTTGGGGTCCAATGGGTGTAAGTCTTCAACTCCGGTCCCGTCGGCTTGTGCCGCCGCATGCAGCTTTGATGGGCGAGTCCACCACCTGTGCTACAGTATCACCATCATCCCATCCATCCATAGCTCAGCAACCTCCTCGACACAATTTCCAAACCCGGTACTTGTTGCCGCTGGATGTGTGCGTGTATGCACGGGGGACCACCATGAAATCCCCAAAGAGCCAGCCCGCCTCACGGCATCAACCGGCAACCGGACAAGGGACATGGCCAAAGTCCCATCCCCCGTCATGAAGATTAGCATGCATGCTTCACCACCTCCCAACCCAAATGCACGTCTGCATTCGCGCCATGCCTTCTTCACAAAAGCCTCATGCTTGATTGGGACCTCGAGGCGCCATGCATACCGTCCTCTAGCTGCCACATCACCCCATGCCGCTCATTCAGCCTGACTGTCTCATACCCGCAGATCATACGTGTCTAAGTCAAGTCGACAGGACCATGAGACAAAGGGATCCGCAAACTCGGAACTCTGGATTTTGCATCAGTAGTGTACATGCGTTTTGCTGTATGCACCAAGGTACTGTAGCCTCTGCTCTGCTCTGTCCACAGAATCCTACTGCAACCATGAAAAATTTGAGCTCTACCGGAGAGAGGAATTGCCGAGCAAGGGCACCGGAGGAATGGTTAAACCCCGTTCGTCCCCAACTGCGTTGCGTTGCTTGCGGTGCGGTGCGGGCCCTCTTTAGCCGTTTAATTCCTTTAGCACCAACAGTCAACGAGAACGACAACGGCAACGGCAACGCTTGGTTGATGACGACAGTGGTGTTACCTCAGCTGTCCCGGGGTTAGATCAGATTCACAAAAGAAAAGAAAGGGAGAAGTTAAAATCCGACCTCACCAACCACGCTCTCTCCCGTGGTGCGGTGCGGTGAGGCGTCTAGTCTGGGCCACTCTACTGGCTGCAGTAGTTCTAGTTCTTGTCTCTGTTCCTATCGTCGTCTCGTCCATCTCCAGCACATTTCCCACACTGACTGTCCGGATGTGGATGATTTTTGATCAACCCGCTCCATGCAGGGTATGCACATGTACCGTCCTGTACTGTACTGCCTTGAACAATACGTAAAATGCGCAGGACCAAGGTTGCAGAGACACTGGCGGAGTCGGAATATTTCCCGTTCAACCCGTCGACCTGGCCGGGTTAGCTGCGCAGGGTCTCTCTCCTTTGGTGCCTCCCATAGCCCCGTGCTGCGGCCACTAAGGAATCCTCGCTGCACTGATCGCCCCGAGGCCAACCGGAGATACTTCTGTATTCATCCAGAGCCTCCATTCCTGGCTCCTGGTCATATCGACAAAACTGACTCGCAGGGGAGGCCAGGGGTCCCCAAATCCAGTACGCGTACTGTACCAATGTCAACATCCAGCAACCTGTCAGGCTGGCCCTTGTACGCATTTGGCAAAGTCAATTGCGGGTTGCGACAAGGGATACCATGGTACGTGCTCTGCTTCAGGCGTCATCGCCCTCCCAGATCGAGCATGAGTTTGTCGCTCAGTTTCGTTCATGCTGCCGGCGCAATCTCACATGATGAGTCCTGGCAAGGGCTACCGGACCAAAAATAGGCAAATCCTAGATCCTCCAGCATTAGTGCTGGCCATTCGCAGACACCGGATTGA
>JABFFE010000414.1:0-18162 GCA_013623625.1 Fusarium setosum | reverse complement strand
GGCGAGGCGAAGGGAACTGAAGTGACATGAAAGCGTAATGAAGGAGGAATGCATTTCTGGAATATGGAAGACGATATGGACCTTCTGATTACTATTGTATTGGGCGCTGGGGCGTTTTTGAACATCAATGATACCAGAAAACAGACTTGTTGAATAACAAGTACACGTTCAGGGATAGTGTAGAGTCGGACTGGAATACATTCGGGGTCTGTATATGACTACTCTATAGGGGTATCATTCGCTTGTTTCACGCTGTGAATCTGAGATGGCATTGATTCTGGCTAGGAGACAGCCCATCTTGATTCCTTCCAGGAGTTGCTACTCTGCGATCATGCGCACATGCCATGTCCAAGGTCCCGTGGCATAGCCTTTCACAAGACCTGTTTTGCCTTCGAATCTCAAGTCTGTCTCTGCCATGTCGCCACTCACTTATCATTGGTATGTACAGTAACAATAGCTTGAGCAAGGACCGAATTGCTCATCAATGGCCCACTCCAACAGCGCCATGTCCACACATCGTTGAGCCAAAGCCCATCAAGTCAACGGCCCAAGTCCCATTGTATCTCCAGGTCCATAATTGTTGTATCAGCCAAACCCGACGCCTCATTTGAGTAATGCCAATCCCATGCACCCGAACCCCTCGTGAATAGTAGTCGTCAAAACAGTCCCTTCCGTGGTATGGCCCAAGATCCAAAAACAAAATCCAGTCCGTCCAATCCGAAACGCCAATGCCATGCTTTGCCCAAATAAATGCAAGGTGAGATACCGTCTAAGCCCCAGTGTTGCCCTAGAATCGTGCTAGAAATATCCAGGAAAAACTTTTGAAAGTCCACGCAGCCCTGCAAGTTTGTGAGTTCATGGCTCGGGATGCCTGCTGACGAGGAGCAACTTACATATTGCCCTTTGTGAATCGGGATCATCAAAGGGCGCATTCTTGGCCGCAATTTCGCGCATACGCTGTCGAGCAAATGAAGAGGGACTCTTGCGTCCTGCTGTTGCTGTCGTCCTCAGCTCGGAATTTTCGGGTTGTGTTGGTAGCAAGTTTAGGGCCCGAGGCCTTGATCGTCTTGGCCTCGAAGTTTTGACAGCAGCAGGCGGACGCGTACTCGATTCGGGCTCCTCGGATTGTGAAGCGGTCGATGAGGGCGCTTGTGGCGTGTCCGGTTGGCCTTGCACTTCTGTGACTGTATTTTCTCCAGGACGTCGTCCGAATTTTGGCAATTTTAGAGACACCAAGGGCGAGGAGGCGGGTCGGGAGGAAGAGTTTGAAGTTCGGAAAAGTCGTTTGCCCCAGTCTTTGATCTTGGTATTGTCCGGTGATTCCTCTGACAAATCTTCCAAGTCTACCCTTTCCCGTAACCGCCGTAGGGCACTTTCGCGACGAACCATGCTGTTGGTAATTTTCGGACTGTAGCCCCTTGGAAGCATACACTGTTTGCACATGGGACAAAGAGAGCTGTTTCGGGACAGGAACTCGTCAATACATTCCGGATGAAAGATATGCCCGCAAGGAAGTTCTCGAATAATGGTGATCCGGTGTTCAAAATCCACGAGACAGATATGACAACTGGGTTGGAAGTTGGTGGCGGTATTATCACCCGCAACTCCGATGCTGGAACGTTTGCTTCGGATGCTGGCACCGGATCGGATGCTGCGCTGATCGAATCCTCTGCTGCTTCGTAGACGACGTGTGGAGGAAGGGGTCGGAGGAGGGGCCAACGACTCGGGGTCCGCGTTGTACGTAAAGAGAGGAAATCCGCGAATATAGGTGGTAGGTACTGTGAGGCGCTTGACACCCATTGCTTCGAGATCGACCTCGCCCGATTCGACTCTTCGCTTGAGGGATATGCGTCGTCGTCGCTGGACGAGATGCATGGTTATTGAGACAAAGGCGATGACCGCTATGAGCGCGCCAATGACGATGAGGAAGAAGGCCCAGAGCGCAGGCATATCGGATTCGTCGTGCAAGGAGAGCTCGGTCCATATGCGAACGTAATCCTTTGGGTTTGGGCCGTAGAGTTTGTTGATCTCCTCGCCGTGGGGGATAGAGTCAACCTGGCCTGAATAAAGACTTAGTTGTTTCATTATATTCTGACCTTCGTTGCCCGAGACGGCATATATGGGATATTTATTGGCAGTCATCCAGGCCCCGCCATCTTCAAGGTTCCACACGGGCGAATCGGCATCTTGAGGCTTGTTCGAAGAATTATTGGGCTTGTAAAAGATGAAGGCGCGAATGGGGTCGAGACGCGCAGAGGCGAGATAGGATAAGGTGCAATCGATGCTGAACCAGGGAGCGAGGGCGATGAGATTGTAGTTTGTGGGAGGAAGGTTTTCTCGTCGTGTTACGTTTTGCGGGATGAACTCGTATTGTTGTAGGTCGCATTCGGGATCGTTATCGAGGTCTGGGACGTATAGGAGGCCTTGAATGAGGCCATTGCGCGCATCTGCATTCGTCGGGGTCAAGGTGGTGATATTAGTAGAGATGCGCTCCTCGTAGGCTAGCTTGCTCTGCTCGTGGGATGTTAGTTTAGTCCCGTTGCCACATGGGATTGCCTCTACGCAACCATCTGGCAGGTTGTGTAGGGACGGTGGACGCACCGACAAAGCCGTGAGGTTTCGGATGATTGTCGACGGGACCGTGCTGGCGCCGCTCCATACCGGGTTACTAAATAGGAGGCTGATGGGGAAGTCAGCGACATGAGGAAATAAAGATTACAAGAGGGTTAGTTGCAATGTCATGGTGTCGGATGTCGTGGACAATGAGAGGCGGCAATGTTGAGGTGCGATGGTGTAGGCCTGTGGGCGGGGAGTTGACCATGACGAGGACGTAGTCGAGCTACAGCCGACACAACGGCGACGACATGGACGGCGGATGAGGGCACTCGCAACACAAGAAGAACAACTGGGTAGAAATTGGAGAGACGTACACGACATTTCGTATCTCGGTGAGCGCTGGCCGATGTCAGTTCGTGGGATGCCAAGACTGGGGTAGGAGGGAAGACTCTTGGCCTTCAAACCCGCAGGAGCGGATGAGGAGTAGCAGGCACGGAAGGCGACAGGCGCCGTCCGGGTAGAGCGGGAAGGGGACAGGAAACACGGGAAAAGAGCAAAAAGGGCGTCGACTTACACATGCTTCTAAAACATATTCAATCATGGAATTGTAGGCATGATATGGCGTGGACCGACCGCGCAATCTTGAAGCAGCGGCCAGGGTAACGGGTGATGTTGAAGGATGGGGATGGGAATTTGTGGGAGGGACGTTGCGAGGATTGATGAGATTGAGCGAGAAGAGGCAGGAGCGGACGGGGTTGGCGTTTCGGAGAGGGAAAGAGACAAGCGAGAGAGCGGCGTGGGAAGGGGAGTGGGAAATGGCCCGGGCTCTGGAGATGGCTTGTCGCTACCGCTGGAAACTGTCTGAGAGGGAACCTAGAGAAGAGGGTGGAGTTTGGAACCGTGGAGAGCGAGAGCGAGTTGGGTGGAGAAGGAGAAGGGGACGGAGGAGCAAGACGGAAGGGAGCGGCGGCAGGAGCAACAAGAGCGCTGCGATGGGCCCAAAAGAGAGGGGGGAAACGACGGGAGACGCCCTGCTGGGGAAAAGATAGCAGGTGGTACGTAAGGCCGGGAATTGGAGGTGGAGTGTGGTGAATGGGGTCTGTTGGTCGCGCTTTTGGGTGTGAGGGTTGGACAAGGGCGTGGGTATAAGACGGATTGGCTCGCAGGGTTTGTTTCTGGATGAACAAAGACCAGTGATGTCTATCTGCCTGTTTCTCATCCGTCGCAGGAAAAGGGTCTGGTGAGGCAAGGAGTAAAGTGTCCGAGTCCAAGCAGAGACACAGATACTGATATCAAGGCCGAGGAGGCCAGACACAATCCAGGCACCCAGATTCCAGGGCCCAGAGTCGAGACCTCGGAACGCGCCAGCGTAACGGCGAACGATTTGGATGGAAATGGAACCAAGTCACTAGTTGCAGGAACAGGAGAGAAGACGAAAACGATGGCGGCGGCAGCTTTCGACGCCAAGCCGGGAGCTTCTGGCCGAACCGTGGGCTTGGGAAGCAGTTGAAACTCGATACTCGATCCGACTCTTGGTGACAAGTGACAACCTTTTTTGAGAATTAATTAATCAATCAATCCATCCTCGATCGTGTTTTGGTGGTTTAAAGTAACCGCCGAGAGCGGGGAGTAGACGAGCCCCTGGCGTTTTGTGGCCGGGAATAATGATGAATGAGGTCATGTCAGAGGGCTAATGCCGTCAAATAAGGGTCGTTGTCGGTCTCGCTTTCGCGGTTTTTGCTACCCCCGTTGACGATCTAATATCAGATAATGCCTGTCTACCTCATTAAAAATGCAGCTAATAACTGGTAGTTTAAATTTGGCCTGGCTTCAATCTGGAAGGAGCCAGAGCAGTAGGTACGGGTCGCGGGATCCAAGGGCCAAGCTTTTCCCGCAGAGCTGGGAAGTTCCCGTCGGCACCGACATCAACCTCACGCAAAAGGAGCCAGGGGAGTCAACCGCATCATCCACTCACCGCGAACTTCCCCACGAACCGAAAGCTTGTTGAATGTCACTTGGACTGATTGGGCAAAATGGCCCGCAGAAACGACTCCATCCGTTGCTCTCTCTTTTATCTCTCAACTGTGCTCAGGGATTTGGACTTTGTCACTTGAAATTGCTGATACTTATCGTCGTCCAAAAAAGAGAAAAACATTTCCTCTCTGTCTCTGCTTCCTCGCTCTGCCCCTCACCTGTCTGGAGCGCAGGAGGAAATACTGTGGTGTTGATTTCTGAGAAACATTCGAGTATCCTGCCTCTGTCATGGAGCGAGCTCCTCTGCAAAAGAGTCCGTCGACTAGAGTGGAGCCCACGTCGAGCAAGAAGGATTGGTGGCGCTTCAACCGGACTTTCGGCTGGGGGTGGCGGTGTCGCAATCAGAACATGTTTCTGTCGCTCTCATTCTCTAGAGACATGTGCATTCTGACCGAAAATTCAGAATACTTGGGCTTTCCGTTGCCCATCTCTTGACTCTGAAGCATCGCGGGAATAATCTGAAACTGAGCATGACGAAATCGAAGCAACTCGAATGGGAGCCGAGCCGGATCGGATCTGCGCTTCCGCCAAGCTCCGTGCCCAAAAGCTTGTCTGTTCGAGACGTTCCAGCGGCCCCAGCCCAACAAGCTTTGGCGTCCAGGGGCGCGGCATAACGCGTACGCGCACCCTTGAGCCCATGCCCATGCCCATGCCCATCAAAAGTTGTGCCGCGAACCGGACGCCCCGAAAGGCTATTCTCGCAACGGGACCCAAATGGTCAACGGTGCTGTAGCCGTGGGCAAAAGGGTCGCTGACGAGGGGTGATTCAAGTGACTGTGGAGCTGATGGCTGATCCGTCGTCGATGACAATGTCAAGCCCTGCGGGGTTTGGCAATCCGATGCTCATCAGTCACAGACCCTGAGTCCAGAGATCAGAGACACTGATAATCTCGACGGCCAAAGACCCTTGATTTCTGGGCCTTGCGACCCTCTGTCCCGCGGAACAAGGGTCAATCCATCCTGCCATGTCCTCAGACTGCACTGACTGGCTGGCTGCTGGAAGCAAGCTCGATACCACCCCTCCCCCTGTTTTCCCGCCCTTTCCCAGGGCCCGTCGACTGGATTTCAGCCATTTTAGCCATCGAACACATGGCATCGGTCGGT
Source organism: Fusarium setosum (assembly GCA_013623625.1). Taxonomy (NCBI): domain Eukaryota; kingdom Fungi; phylum Ascomycota; class Sordariomycetes; order Hypocreales; family Nectriaceae; genus Fusarium; species Fusarium setosum. The sequence goes on along the minus strand of JABFFE010000414.1, from coordinate 12,468 downwards.
GCATGCGGGTGGCACAAGCACTGCAACCCACTGCCCAAGACTCCAGTCTAAGCCTGGCAACGAGTGCTTAAGAAGCCGTCTCAAGGCTGCCAGATCTCGCAATCATCACCAGGAGCAGATTCGATCAATGCCCATCTGCTCAGTGCAGTATGCAATCATCACGGAGGCATGAATGAATCTCCGAGGCCTTGTGGCTGCGACACGTATGCGCCAACCCGGCAAGACGGCACAGCCTGAGCCGTAGATCATGGATCTTCAACGAGGTTTTGAGCTCTCGAGAGCCCGAGAGCCCTACGGGCTCGGGCTGCATGGAGATGGAGAAGTTTTAGTGAGCGCAATGTCGACATGGCAGTGCGGGCACATCTTCTCAGCCTCTCAGGACACTCGTTTTGACTCTGGTTTATGTAACCCGAACCACAACCCAACGCATGAGACCAGGCGCCGTATTCAGCCGGATGCAATTGCTTTGGACAAGGAAGAGGTGATGGTTTGCTGGCTCTGCACCGTCAGCCATGCCCGTGTCTCTGTTCCCGCTCATGCCACTCCACCGAAAGACGCACTAGGCACCTAGCTGTCAAAGACCGCAGAGTCTCTCTCGGATTCCAGCCAACGATGAAAGAGATTTGATTCCCCTCGAGTACAGTAGCTTGCAGAGCTTTCTGGCTCGAGGCTCGAGGCCCGAGGCCCCTGGTGCTACGCCACTTGACGTAACAGCATGGTGGGTAAGCTGTGACTTACGGCGAGTGTTGCGTTGATAGGTATCGCTCAGCCCTTTGTTCTCAAGTCCTTTCCAAGGCTCCCGAAGTCCGAGATCTTTACATCCTGAGGCAACAATTCGGCCGCGATGTTCCCCCCCAAATTTGCGCAGCCACTGCCGTGCTGTCATTCAGCCAGTCAGTCTCTGGGTCATGGTAATTCTATGATATCCGATGCAGCTAGTGAGGGAGCGCCCAAGGAGAAACTGACATTCTCATTTACAGGCAGTTACGGATCCGGGAACCTGTGACGTTGAGACGGCCTGATTATCACCCTCCTGGCCATGGACTGACGAATGAAGTTGGACATGTTGGCTGCACGTGGCAAGCCATCTGTCATCTCATGAGTCGTGTCGATACAGGCTGTGCTCGATGATCCTGGCGTTTTCGCTGCCCGTTTTGGACGGAGATGGGGGGATTTGGTTCATCTTTACTCGGGTGAACATGGTGCTACAGTACAAAACCCTATCGACCTTGATCAACTCTGGCGCGCAGAGATAAGGCTTTGGCGGGCAGAATGTCTAGCCTCGGGTAGCAACGGAGGTGATGGCCGTTTCAACTTGTGCACAAACGACCAGTAAGATGCTCAGGCAGTGCTCAACCGTCAGCTTGTTACCGCCCAGTGGACCGTGGCAAGTGTGATATCTCTCTGCCCTATCTGTTACCGGGCTTATCACAGAGGCACCTTTTTGAGTTTCGGCGCGGCTGAGAGACCTGTTGACAGGGCCTTCTTACAGTACGAGAGATGAGATGAGATCGATCTGAATGGAACCACACAGATCAACAAGCCCATCGAGGAAGAAAACGCCATGGTACTGGTTTTGCTCGGGCTGCAAGCCTCTGCCGCCCATGGCAGCGGCTCGGTGTGTTGCTTCCGGCGTGAACGCGCCCGGACTCTCGGCAATAATTTGACTTCCGGCCTTGTCGAGGCTCTGTTCTCGTCAGATCTGAACATTCCCATCAAGCCATCCCAAGGCTGAATGATGGGAAACTACTTGAGCTAGCTCGACTGAGGAGCTTGAAAGTAATAAGTAGAAACTAAACCTAGTACCCTCTATCCTCTCGTCGAATTGCCTTTGATTGACATGTCACTGCTGAACCATGACCCTTTGTCAAAGAGCTGGATCTTGAGGACATTCCTGGTCTTCGGATCGGGACTACCACAGCGGCATTCCAGTCGGCACAATCTCCCCACGGCTGTTGTACATGAAGTGCGATACATGCCTATGTATATTATCCAGCTGGACTTTCATGTAACAGAATGACGTCGCTCGAGCATGTACAAGAAAGGGCCGCTGCTCATGAGCCATGCACCGTACTGTGAGGCCTCCCATACCTTGATCGCTCTGTGTAGACGGGGCATCATCGATCAAATCATGACCTTGCAAAGTTCAACATGATTGAAATACCGCCTTGCGCTCGGTACCTCGCACCATAGAAAATATTAGGGGCTGTGGAACTGGTATCAATTGCGCTCGAGACACACAATATACCTCTGTCAGCTCACCTGAACCGATGCCTCTTCAATCACCTTACCCCTGCCATCTCGGGCTACAGATATCATACTTGGTCTTATCACTGGCCGAACAAACACGAAATCATCAATTCTTTTCACTATCAAGAGCGGACATTCTGATCATGTACTGCGGTCCTCATCATGGCCAAGAGCTTCTCTGCTGTCGTGTGACATGAGCCGACGGAATTGCTCAGCAACTTACCAACGTCGGTCACCACCATAGCCATTTCCACCATACTCGTCATTATCGCGTCTCTCATATCCGCCGTAGCCTCCCTGGCTTTGTCGAACGTAGTCATCAGCAGAGCCTCCGCCGTACCCACCTTCATCACGGCGCCCGTATCCGCCCTCCTCTCGGCGCTCGTAACCTCCACCACCATAACCGCCTTCTTCACGACGCTCGCCGCCTCCGTAGCCTCCTCCATATCCACCCTCTTCGCGGCGTTCGTAACCTCCGCCGCCATACCCACCTCCGTAACCGCTTTCTTCTCGGCGTTCACCATAACCACCCCCGTAACCCCCCTCCTCGCGACGCTGATAGCCGCCGCCACCACCGTATCCGCCTTCTTCATGGCGTCGGTGGCCGCCATAGCCGCCCTCATCATCATCACGACGACGTCCATAGCCACCCTCATCATCATCGTGGCGACGCCCATAACCGCCCTCATCATCATCATCGCGACGGCGGCTGCTATGGCTCTCCTCAGTAGAACCATAGTACTCGCGTCGCTCAGTGCGCTGGTAACCTCCAGAGTAGGACTGGTGTGTCTCTGTTCGCTCCTCGTAGCCGTATCCTCCGGCGTGGCGGTTATCCTCTGAGTCTCGCTGTTCATATCTGCGGTACTCTTCGTGACGGCTGCCGTCAGGACGCTGGGTCTGGGAGTACTCGGCTTGGCCATAGCGGTCACCATGATGGCCGTACTCTGTCTGAGTTCGAGTGTACGATCCATCATCCTCGCGGCGGCTGCTAAACTCTCGCTTGGTCTCGTCGCCGCCAAATGCTCCTCCAAGAAGGGAACCGGCAGCGTTGAGGAACCCACCAAGACCACCCTCCTCCTTCTCCTCCTTATGGGAAGAAGAGGACATCTTGTAGCCAGTGTTCTGCTCAACCATGCCAGAAATAGCGCCAGTAGCACCCTTAAAGATGGCGTCGGCTGCAGCACCGGCGATCTTGTCCTCGAGAGTCTCAGGACCACCATAGAGCTTGCGCATCTTGAGCTTGCCAGCACAGCCATGACCATGGCCAGTGTCGTAGACACCCTCCTTGTGGTTCTCGCCGTTCTGAACACCGTCGCGAGTCAGCTTGCGGCGGTAGTCCTCACGCTGATCATCGCCCATCTCGTTCCACCACTCCTTGACGTTCTCGTAGCAGCGGCGTCGGCCCTCTCTGACCTTGCGATTGCCAAGATCGCGCTGAGCAGGGTGGTGCATGATGCCGTGGACGATGTCGTCAAGGAGCCTATCCACGTCGACACTCTCGTCATCAATGGCGTCCATGAGCTGGGGAACAACCCAGTGCACCATGCTAGCAGCATTTCGACCAGCAATTTCATTGAGGATCTAAACCAGGGTTAGATACTGGGTCATCATTTTGCCAAGTTTCACTCACGTTGGAAAAGTGATCCTTGGAGAGCATGGAGTGAGTGGGATCAGTAGAGTGGTCATTGTTGAACACAATGTGCTGCTCACGCTCACTGCTCTCAATGATCTCATCGGAACCGGTCCTGAGCTCATTGCGAATCTGCTGGATGAGAGGGACGATAAAAGGGGCAATAATGGAGAAGATGAAGACAGAGAGCTGCTCCTCCAGCTGCTCAATGAGCTTGGGCAGCACAGGGATCTTCTCGATGGCGCCAGAGATACTCTTCATGATTTCGTCGTGGAATTCAATGGCAGGCATCACCTGCTTGAAGACGTTCTGAACGTAGACAGTGAACTCTTCAGGGTCACGGGGTGACACGGTGGTGTTCTCCATCTGAGCAGTAGCTGCGTTGTTCTGGAGCTCATCGACCCGATCACTCTGGTGCTTGTCTCCAAAGATGCCATCCGGGATCTTGTCCAGCAGATCTCGGAGCAAGCTGGTATCGGAATTGGCACCCTGCTGAAGGGTACCCTCAAGTTCGTCAATTTCATTCTGGGTCAACTTATCAGACACTTGAGGTTGATTAGCATTGTTCACTGTTAACTACTGGAGTACCATGGGGCAGCTAACCTTCACCAGTAACCGAGTGCAAGAAATCGACACCTCCAAAGGTTCCGGTAACTATAGGATAGACAGGGCCTCGGGCGCCCTCAAGCTCGATCTGGGTGCGCCGACCGCAGTGAGGGAAAGTATCATGCTCACCGAGCTCAATGAGGGCAAGCTCACAGTAGTTGCTGTGAGCAAAGAAATCTGGATTTAATAGCTGTTAGCTCAGTACGCCGGGAACGATGGACCGGGCACGGCAAGGGAGTGTGCGGGCGTTGAGGAACTGAGTGTACTGACCCTCCAGGCAGTGCAATCCTGTACCCATGAGACGGAGAGCTTCGTATTTGTCTGCCTTTCGCTGAGATTGGTTGTATCGACGGCCGAGCTCAATAGTGCCAGTAAAGAGCTTCTTGACGAGTTTTGCCGAAGTCATGATGCCCGCGCGCTCGTTAGCGATGTAGTTTTTCATACCCGTCTCGGGATCGACCGAGAGTTCTCGCTCCTCATCAATGGGACCTCGAAGGCGACGATCGTACTGACGAGCATCGGCGTTCTCGGCGTAGTCCTTGGGGTTGTCAATGTGTTCCTCGGGACGGTAGCAGCCTAGCCGCTCGGCGGTAACCTCAAACTCGCCAGAGCCGTAGCCAAAGGTCATGAAACCGAGGACACACAGTAAAAGGCGGATGGCCTCAGCAGAAACGGCTTTGACAGTGCCAACATCGACAGCCTGAGAATAGTCGCGGAGCCAGTTTCCAAAGTACGTGCGCGAAACGTTGATCTTGTTGAACTTCTTGCCATTGAGGGCACGGGCCATGGTAAGAGTGAGGAGAGCATCTTCGATATCACCGTGTCGCCCTGTAGCAGCGGGATTAGCTGTGTTATGCAGAGCGATGCAGCGAGGAACCACTCACAGTTCTGGCCTTCAACCTTGGAGATTGAGGCAATGTTACCAGCACCGAAGGCAAAGGCAGGAGAAGCCAGGCCAACGAGGATGACGAGCCCCACCAGGAGGCCGTGAGACCTGAAGCCGGACATGGCTGTTGTTCGCGTCCTCAGGCGCTGGGAGGAATCCCGGAAAGAAGTTTGGCGATGTCTTGCAAGTGGTGGGTGGAAAAGAAGGGTCCCTTCTGGGCTAGCAGGAGGGGAAATCGAGCTGTTTGGTAGAGGAAGAACGGAGGGCAGGAGATGTTGAGAAGGAGGAGGAAGGAAGAAAGAAATAGAAGAGCAAGGCAAGGAGAGGAAGGAGACGGGAAACGGAGCAGGTGGAGGAGGGGCTGTTTGAGGGGCAAGTGACGCAGCTTCAGCTGGCGTGGGCGCTGGGTGGTGCTACCGTTGGCCGAGCAGTGCAGCAGTTGACAAACAAGAATAAGCCAGCGGAATCACTGCAACACATGTCGATGATAGTGAGCTCACGTATTAGACTGCCATTGCCAATTTGGGCGTTACAGGCGTCAGACAAGTTTGATGGGCTCCCTCCCATGCGCTGCTTGCCAAGCTGACTCGACTCCAACATGGCTCCAAGCTTCAGAAGCCACCACAGCCTGTCCAAATTGACCGAGCCATCCGCTGGGCGTGTTTGGCATTGGACCATGGCCTGCTTTCGCATGACTTGGATAATTCCATTTGCCCACTTCGCGGCCGAGCATGAAATCACACGCGCCGGGGTTCGCGGCTCTTTGACGACGATCCATCATGGACAGAGGATGGAGGGGTAACAAGGAGGGAGAGGGACCTGGGGGAAGCTGTGGGAGCTGGGACAAGGGTCTGGTACCGGCAACTGGGTGCCCTTCCCATACAGAAGCCAAGTACCTCGCCCCTCCATCTTCAGCGTCTCTGACTTGGCTTGTTTTGGGCCTTGGGGCGTCGATAGCCAGGGTCTGCGACACCAGTGGATGTTGGCATCCATTTACCATTGACCGCCGTCGAACGAAGCTTGGGAGGGGCAGCTACTCTGGATCAGCCCCGCCATCGTGTTTGCCGGTTGGCGTCAAGGGATAAGAGAGAACTGTGCAGCTTCATGACGGGAGCTTTGGTTGACAAGATGCATGGACAAGTCCGAGAACAGCTATAGCCTGGCCATGGTATCGCACCTTGACAGGATAAAGCTCCCATCATGAGACTCGCGCAAAGGAACTCGTTGTACCTGCGGAGGACGGGATGGACGTCGTTGGCTCAAGGTCAAGAAACTTACTCTTAGTATTAAGCTTACTGCAGCCGCAGCCTAGCCATCACGTGTTGTTCCAAGTTACCCCTCCGAGGAGACGCGTTTCGGTAGTTGGGCGGCAGCTGAGTGTCGAGCCGCGTTCAGCCTCCTCTAGCTTGGAGAGGCTTGATATGGAGGACACGAATGAAGAATATCTGAATACCTAGGTAGGTAGAAACTGAGTGACCAAGATGGAGCTACTCTTGCGTCTTTATACTGCCATCGACCTTTGGATCTGAGCGGGGTCAAGCTCCAGCTTCCAGCGCCGGCTCTGCGACATGAACCGCCGGATGAGTTCAATGACCATCAAGGTGTCTTCTTTGTGATCTTTCAAGGTCTTGTGTGATGCAATTGTGTCTCCTTAGGCAATGGAGGCAGACAAGTCTACCATTTCTATTCGTTAAATTGCTCTCAAGCTGTGCTGTAAATGTCGCCTGAAAGAGAGGTCTTCAAACGGACTGCCGTAATGGAGTTCCAGGACGTGCCCTCGTGCCCTCGGGTTCAGACACAGATATCTAAGGACAGGCGAATACAATTTTAAGCAGCGTACATGAAGCTACCACTGGCCTCTGGAGATAGGTATCGTATGATTAAAAACTCTTTGCTTCCCAGTCACATGAATTCAGTGTCCGCTCCGGTTGAGTGAATGCTAGGTCAAGCAATAGCGCGCATTGGAGTGGTGGACGATTCCACGATGTTCAATTCGATTAATGCGCGTCGAGGTTGACGAGGACGTGCTGTCATTCAGGGCTTGCCTGCTCTAAAAATTAGAGCGCCGGTGCGAATTGGTTGATGCGCTGATGGCTCTGAGTAGAGTCATGGTGGTTAACGCCAGGAAGGCCGCCTGGAGCTCCAGCCAGAGCCGAGAGCACAAGCCGGGCTTCAGGACGCTTCAGTTCCAGCTGAAGTCGAACCTTTCAAACATTGGGTCAAAAGTTGGGTCTCCGAGGCTCCCTGTTCCACAGCGAGATCTTGGGGGACCACTGGGTACCTGAAAAGAGCCGCTGTGGCCGTCATTCCATCATCCCCCTGGCCGATCGTGCTGAAATGTACAGGCCAAGGGTGAAGGCGCCGGAATGACCCCGCCTGGTTGTGCCCAGTGAGCCCGCCTACCAGCCTGGCGAGCCCAGGAAGCACGCGGATTGGGCTTGACGCAGCGGTGAGTGGAGGGCGGCAGAGGTGGCTACCACACTCTGATGTGTGACAGTGACACATCGCTCGGATCCCCTGGAGAAGCGTCACGGAGGGGCGCTAAAAGAGCTGCTGGAGGTGTCTTCTGTAGGTATTACTACAGCATCATGGCTCTGGCGAAGGTGACTGCGAAGGCGCTCGATGGGGTTGTAGGCGGCTCCAGGTCACAAACTTGTGATGCACCAGCAGCCAACGTATAGGCCAGTACAGCATGCCCATTCAAAGCAAATGATCGAGAAGCAAGAAAACTCTGCGATCGGGGTTGACTATTCACCCGTATTAGTCGTGTACTGAGGCGATACCGTTGACGAGTTTCGCTCTTGCAGCAGTAGCACCTAGGAGGGCGGAGGCTGCGCGACTGGGCGCGGAGTCGTTCCTCCACTGCGAGTGGCTAATTGACCAGTCAGCAAGACCCAAGGGCGGCAGCATCTTTTGTGCTGGCCGTCTCAGTCGCATGGTCTGAACGAGTTTGCGTCTGTTTTGGTGGTGTTTTCTGTGTGTGGGAATGATAAGCGTGAAGAGTTTTACTTGGAGAGCTGCGCAGGTTGTAAGAGGGAGGCTGGTTACTCTTGCCCAGTCTAGGTGCTCTTGCAGCAGGCAGGTGCCTGCTGTAGGTGTGGTTTGCGGCCTCTTCGCTGTTGCGTTGGGGAAGGCGCTGTGGCGAGACGACCTGCCCGTGCCTTCCATGCCTCTACGAAGGGATGGATGGAAGGCACCTGGAATGGATGGGCCTCCAGAGCCTTCACTGAAGTCTCCCGAAATTCACCTCCGGCGGGGTCCTGAAGAGGATCACTGGGACGGCCCAGAAAACGCGCCGACGGTCATTTGGATTTCAGCGCGTCAGTCCACAGGCTTGAGCCGCTTAGATCGTTGGGCTGCTGCTGTAAATTGGTGACCTGCAGTCCTTTCAGGCCCCATTTCCAAGGCCCCCGCCCAGGCAAGAGATGAAAATTTTTGCCCTTCCATCTATTGTGCTGCTGAGTTGGGCGACTTTGCGAGCGACCCGGCCTTGGGTGGGTTACAACGGGCAGCCAGTGATAGGATTGGAGGGCGACCACTAAGAAGCCAGCAGACACGCGCCCACTGCAGCTGCCGCCTTTTTTTCGCCCTGGAGGGGAAGCGCTCTGTTTTTTTTTTTTTTCTTTTGCGCTGATTTTTTGCCGTGCCCCCGCCCAGTGAGCCCAGCAGGCCACCCACTACTTTTACTGATTGCGCATGGCGCCTGACCCCTACATATTCAGCGCACCGCCCACCCCGCGCCCGAATTCCATTTTCCCCCGTTCTTCAGCACTCATCTCTCCGCTCAGCACCCTCAGAATTCAGCACCTTTCAGCGAGGCACCGGATTTTCATCCCCCTCAACCCGCCAAAACCACCTGAATCCACCCGCTTTGACATTCAACGCAGCAGACGGCAGCGCATTGCGTCCCACTGCTAGTCAAACGCGTCTTGACAGCGCTTGAAGCCCCTCGAGCCACCAGCCCAAAGCTTTGGTGAAAGATCCCACGCACACGCGTCCAGAGCATCATCTACCTAGACATCTAGCACGCTCTTCACAACGACAGCATGGCCCGCCCTAAGAAGTCAGCTGCCGAGAAGCAGGCTGCTGCTGCTCCTCCTGCTGCTGTAGTCCCTCAGCAACACATCCAGCATCACCAGCAGCCCATCGCCGCCGTCCCGACGCCGATGATGCCTGTCCCCGTCCCTGCTGCTATTGCGCCTCCACCTCAGGCGGTGATTCCTCAGCGCGTGGTCGACAATGATAGCTTCTTGCGCGTACGAGATTCTGTAAGTTTCTTTTCAAGTCTTTCGTCCATCCTCTGTTTGCCGTACCTGCTCCTTCGCGACCTCGTCCCACTCGAGGACTCAAGTGAAAGCCAAGACAGGTTACACCCAGCTTCCCTTGGTCCCTCCGTAGCGAGGCGACTGATGTGGACTGGCTGCCTTGCATCTTTCAACTTGAGCTTCGAGGCTCAAGTTCATGCAGCGACAGGACATCCGCCAGTGCGGTGACCTTTTGAGCAACCCCAGCTTTGTGCTTCTCTGCTCAAAGTGTTGGAAAAAGTGTTCCGCTAGGGCTCAAGCGATGACTTCTGTGTCGTACAACAAAAGGCATCGATCTTTGAGCTGTTGGTCACAGAATCAGGCAGGACGCGCTCCTCTCAGGTTGTTTACAATCCCTGGCCACGCTGCGTGGGCTGGCTTCGGGACTCGAGTTGAAGGAGCTATGGCCACCACGCTTCGGCTCAGCTGCTGCGGCTTCGGCTCCACTATAGCTCCCGTCTTGGCTCCACTTTCATCCACCTCACTTACACAGGCCCTTAACACATAAAGCTTCTACTCAAGCAAACGACAGTAGCTAACATGACTTGACGCAGACTATTAGTCGCCTTACCACCATCTTGGAGTTGCTTCGTTCTTTCACTGCCGACTATGTTCGCCAGACCAACCTCCTGCTCGGCGAGCCCACTGCCGAGGGCTCCCAGGAAAACGTGCTTGCCAACTTCGAGCATGCTGCTCAGCAGCTGATCATGCCCGCTCCCGAGGTTGCCCCTCCTGTCGAGGAGAAGAAGGAGCGCAAGAAGCGAACCATTGACCCCAACGCCCCCAAGCGACCTCTGACCCCTTACTTCCTCTACATGCAGCACGCTCGCTCTATCATCGCGAACGATCTCGGTGCAGAGGCTCCCAAGGGTGCTGTCCAGGAGGAGGGTCAGCGACGATGGGCTCATATGACTCCCCAAGAGAAACAGGTAAGCTACCCGCATTGTACAGGCGCCATCTAGTCGAGCTCATCACTGACATGTCTTCCAGGGCTGGAACCATGCCTACCAGTACAACCTCCGTCTGTACAACGCTCGCGTTAACTCGTACAAGGCCGGCAACCCTCACGCCAAGAACATGAATGACGAAGAGGCACTCAAGTATGCCGAGGACTTCCGCATCCCCATGCCCGAAGTCAAGGATGCGGTCCAGACCGAAGCTCCCGCCAACGAGCAGGACGCCATTGCTGAGCAGCTCCAGCAGGTGGCGGCCGCACCTGTCGTCGAGGAGCCGGAGGAACAAGAAACCCCTGCCAAGACCCCCAAGAAGGCTACTGGTGGCCGAAAGCGCAAGACAGCCACTCCCGCTGCCGCCGCCGAAGAGGTGAAGCCTCCTGCTCCCGCCAGCCCTGACAAGAAGCGGAGGCGCACCTCGACCAAGGCCGCCGCCGAGCCCCAGGAGGAGCCCAAGAAGTCTGGACGCAAGAAGGCTAAGAGCTCTTGAGTGCCCTACCTCTTTTTTCTTCTCATTCTAGGTGGGCCTTGGCCTAGTTTCGTTGAGCGTCTCTCCCTATTGAGCTCCTGTGGTGCCTGCGCTGGCAGGAAGCATGATACCTAAGGGAGGGATACATAACACGGTTTTCTCTATAGGTACTCTGGGAGTTTAGGGGGATTGATTTGTCGTTAAGGTACACGTCGTTTGTTTTGATGGACTATTCGGGTTCGTGGGTACTAAAAACCTGAACTTGACTGATGGGACGGCTCGGTAGCGGAGGAATTGGTCGCACTGGGTTGTACGTTTATAACGTCTTCGTTGTGTTTATACTTGAATCGCTATGCCGCAATGAAAGCTATGATTTCTGCAAGACTCGCGCCTTGTCCCAGTGCCCTCCCTACCTTATTGCACATCCGTTAAGCTAGGTACCTAGTGAAAATGTTTCCCGTTGGGTCCAAGTCACCACGTCATTGAGCGCTGCGAGCATCGAGTCACTTGAAGCATACTGAATCAGGAGGCGAGTATAAGTTTTTGTTAAATCCCCACCAACACCAGATGCTCCATACATCCAAGCGCCCTTATCCAATCTACCTAGCTATGGGGTCAACAATCCCAAGACCGCCGTGATCTCGTTGTTGTTGGTACAACCTCAATACACATAAAACTGCTGGGTCAGCGGTAGAGTGGCCGCCGGCTCGGCCTCGCACACCTCCCCGTCCGCCTCGACCGTGTAGCTCTCTGGGTCGACATGCATCCGCGGCTTGACGTCGTTGTGGCGCATGTCACTCTTGCCGATGTTGCGGCATCCACGGACGGCCTCGACGCGGCTGCGCAGGCCGTACGAGGCAATGGCGCCCGAGTCGATGGACGCAGACGAGACGAAAAGAATGCTGGTGGAGGGGCAATGGGGACTGAACATGGGACGGGCGATGATGGGCTGGACGGTGGGGATGGAAGCATTGGGGTCGCCCTGGATGGTGTCAGTAGAAGAAGCTTGAGGGTTTGGAGATGGACGACGATATCAAGTCCATCAACTATCAGGGATAAACGTACTATCTGCGCGTATGCGATATGCCCCCCCTTTAGGACACAACTAGGCTTAGTCCCAAACCAGGCAGGATCCCAGACAACCAGGTCGGCAAACTTGCCAACCTCGATGCTGCCGATGACATGGCTGAATCCCTGGGCGATGGCCGGGTTGATGGTGTACTTGCTCACGTAGCGCTTGACGCGGGCGTTGTCGGCCCCCGTGCCCTCGTCCTCGGGCAGGAACCCCCTCTGGACCTTGTTCTTGTGCGCCGTATTCCACGTCCTGAGCACGACCTCGCCGCAGCGGCCCATAGCCTGCGAGTCGGAGC
>JABFFE010000413.1:0-17266 GCA_013623625.1 Fusarium setosum | reverse complement strand
AAGATGGCTTTATGAGGGAGAAATCAACTAGAGTTGCCGCTACCTCGTTCTTTTTCGGCTCGAGTGTATCCACTCCCGCATGGTATCGCTCGCAGCCAGGCTGATCCAATATTTCCTCTTGACCCCAAACACAATCAAGTCATCGGAGCTGAGGAGAGACCACCCGCAAGGTTCCAGAGTTACGTGGAATCAAACACGTAGAGACGCTCCGCGGCCACCTTCTTTGCATCGTCAACCTCAAGCTGGATGGTATTGATGGCTTCCTGGATCTCCTTCTCAAGTTGGTCGATGGTATCCATGCTGAGGGTTTCGCCCCGGTCTCTCTCGCGGGACAGTTGGCGGGTAAAGTGCCACACTTCGTTACAGCACATTCTGGCGTATGGGGACATTAGGCGCGGAAACGGCATGCCGTTGACCACGGGGGGGTAGGTCTCGTGCATATCCGCGAGTTCCCCTGCCTCTTGAAGCAGCGAAATGAAGGGTCGGACCTGTGGGATGAGGCCATCGAACGTCGCCAGAAGAGCCACGTCGTGTTGGCTGATTTCAAGGGGATAACGCACAATCCGGCTCTCGTCCTGATTATCCCCCGGAACTTGAGGGTATTGGCCTTGGCCGTAGGGTCCAGCATGGGCCTCACCTTGGTTGTACGCAGTGCTGGGTCGGCTCTCCTGGTTAGGTTGGCTCGCTTGGCCAGGCTGGGACCTCGCTCGAGCAGAGGTTCTGGGGGTGGAGGAGGAGGTGTTTCTAGACATTTTGTCTGTCTAAAAGTGCAGTGAGTGATTCGCAAGGGCCTTCCTTCTCGGGTGGTGGGTAGTGTAAGTGCTGCTTTTGTATGCAAAGAGAATTCCCAGCGGTGTGTGGAAGAGGCGAGACATGCTGTAGTGCGGACGGGGGGCAGGCCTATTTATAACCAGCTAATTATTATCGAACATGCATGCTGTTCAGTAAATAGCATGTGCAACCAAGCATGTTGCAAACGGTTGATCATGATTGCTGTGATTGAACAAGCAGCGTTTGCCTTCGCTCGGCCATCAGCCCAAGGCCAACGACAGAAGGGACCAGTTTTGCATGCCTGTCTCGGATTGTTCACACCTAATTCTGATAGAAATTCATTCACCAGGTCAATTGTCAACGTAGCTTGCAGATGTGTCGCAATCGTTGCTCTTTAAGCATCTCCCATATATATGCCTTGCAATACTAATCCCATGCAACATCCTAGCTGTGCCTTCATCCAAGGATCGGATTTCCGATTCATCAGGCCGTCAAGGAGCCCCTCCTGTCTTTGATAGCGCCTATCTCCCTGTTCTAGTACGCATGCTGACTTGCGTAATTGCCTTGTTTCTATCGTGATGAATTGCCTTTCTTCCTTCTCTAAAGTCACGAGCTCTGGGTCTAGGAGCAATGTGCACTTGAAGATGTCTCGCAATCAACGCTGGCAACAATCCCTGAGCGCATATACCTCTAGAGATTTGCCAATAATGCCGCCGACGTCGAGGAACACCGCCGCGGCTTGCGTTGATGGAATGGTGTGCTGACATTGGAGAACAGACACTTGTTTCGGACCACCCGTGTACGGCGGAGGTGTTGAGACATGTTCCTGAGTTGCAGAAGGGTGATCTGGCGTGTGTATACGGTGTTCTTTGGTGTTGTGAAGGCAAGCTGCCCTTGACGAAGCAGCACAGCAGTTCAGATAGTCGCTCCCGAAGAGCCCCTGGAGAGAAGCATTCTGAGCCGACACATACGCTTTCCCCGCCACCATTTCGGCAAAACAAGCCCCAGCACAAGGACGGTTTCACCAGAAGGCTCTGGAGCTCTCATTTTCGGACAAGGGGGGGCTTAGAGAAGCCGTGCCGCCCTGAGCAGTCAGTGTAGATCCAGAGGGTGATTGAGGTTGTCTGAAGCTTGGGCTCGTTGGCAAGCATTCTTACCATAAGGTCTCCAAGTCACGGCGAAATATGGACGAGAGCAGGATGTATTTGGTATACGTTCTATAGGGACTTGCTCAATAGTTGCTTTGGAGTTTTTTTCTTATGTAAAAATCAAACCGTTGGAAAAAAAGTCATGTTGGTTCTACTACAAAGATGTCTCATCAAGGCTGACTCGACCTTTTGTACTTCTTATACCGCTAGACCGATGACCCTTCAGTTATAGAATATGATGACAATGATTGCGGCGTCGGTCGAGTCACATCTGCTGTCTGGATATGACTATTGCGCGGCAAAACCAAACTCCTGATAGCATTCTCAGTAGTCCAGGTTGGAAAAGCCAGATTCAATTGCTTCCAAGTTACACGCCTCCGTTAAGATAAAATTTCACGCGCACTCTAGGGCGGTATTAGTACCAAGAATTTACATTTTAGGTAGGTACTTAGATTCCCACCTCCATCTTGGGCAGTTTCAGTTGTTTCGATCTTGTACTCAATCTGCGTCATGTAAGTGGCTGTCACGTGATCTCGTGTCACAGCGCGACTTGGCGTCCCCGGCTGGAGATTCTTTGTTTCCTCTTCTCTCTTCAAGACAGATATCCATGGATTCAATCAAATTTAGCCGCACATACCCTCCATCCGCCTCCCGTTGACCTTTCTCTACAGACTGTCTTCAAATCCCCTTATCGCCAAAAACATGCCTGCATCGCCACGATGACACCCTCCGAGATGCTTGCTCAGGCAGGCAGCAATGAGTCGCAGGACAGCCAGGCCATTTGTGAGGCCTACAGGGCCGAGTTTGGCGCCGGAACGGTACGTAGCCAGTGCTGCCACCCAGTCCTGCACTGGGGCTCGCGCCCTGAGCAGCAAACCACTAACACTTGTACCAACAATTTAGCTGAGCAGCTCGCCCCCAAAGCTGCCATCATCTCCAAGAGCTGGCATCGCAACTCCGAAACGGATTCCCTCACCGAAAAGTGAAGCCTCTCTACCATCATCTGATGCGCCGACCTTTACAATTGCGGCTCCCGACGTCCCTGCTTCCCGCGACGCGTTACCAGCGGGACAGTGTCGAGAGGGACCCGCTATCGAGGTTGGTGCGCCATCGCACTGGGACAGGACCGGGGTGGCACTGACACAGTCGAAAAAGCAATGTGCATCTCCAGAGACAGGCGTCGAGGACTCGGTGAATCGCGTCAACCTAACTAGCAACGAGCCCTCAAACCCTGGAGCGACCTACAAATCCAGCAACCCGACCGTCGTTCACGATTCCTTCACGCGTCATGACAGCGCACAGCCGCAGTCAGTGCAAAACCATGCACCCAGGACTTTGATTGAGACTGCCAAGCTACCCGCCAGCGCTGCAGCTGCCGCCTTGTTGCGCAAGATGGACTTTTCCCAACAGACTCCGACACAGGTCAACGACGATCGCGATTATAGTGAATACTGCGATGTCGTGCCCTCGAGTCCGGTCAACGGCGACACTCAATCTGTATCTCATGGGGCTCGGACTCTCCAAGATGGTGACACAGGAGCAGTCAACTTTGGCAACTTGAGCGAACTGGGCCGTCCCTCATCCCAAGTCTCCGAAGATGCAGGCTTTGAAAACACTAGGGGTGAATGGAGGCTGCCTGACGGTACATCGCAACTCAACGCTGCACAAACGCCATATCGACCCCAGGGCGCTGCTGCATTCGAGACTCCGGCCGTTCCCAAAAACCCGTTTGGCGCGAAGCCGAGTATCACTGCCCCCTTTGCCGGAAGCCAACTGTTTGGCCAGACGCAGTTCTCATCAGCCATTAAAAAGATCAGCCCAACATCTTCACGCCCTTCTCCAAACCTCTTCAACTCCATCTCGCCGAATATTCTCGAGACCTCCCCGCTAAAGAACCGAGCAAATGTTTCTTCTCCAACAGACATTCGCACATCGAGCCCACAGCGCCTGCATGAGGTGCCAGAGATATTGCGGAATAAAAATGGACTGCTTGAGGGATCAGAAACACCATTGAACAGTAGATCGTCGGGCGGCGATCGGATACCGGAATCTCCCCCGTCCTCGGATCCTACGCCTCGGGCACAGCTACCCAAGTCTTCAGGCACTACTGAGCCAATGACCCATTACGAGCCGATGAAGAAGTCTCAGGAGAGAAAAACAACCGAGGTGACTGCGGTCTCTTCTGTGGACTCTGGAAGCGAGTCTGATGATGCTATCCGACGAATAGAGCGCAAGAAGAAGATTGAACGAAAGCGGGCGAAAGCCGCAGAGGAGATGGGCCGAGTGAGCTTCACACCAAGGATTAGACGTGAATCGACAGAGCAGCCGTTGAGGAAGAGAAGGAAAGTCTCACCCGAAGTTGATGTTGCTACGGGCCCAGAGCAACCCCAGGAGAACACAGAATACACCAAGACACAGGAACTACCCGCTCTCGTGGGTGACTCTCAGAATGGAGTGACGGCTTCAAACGATACACACCCTGTTGCTTCCACCAAGGCTACTCCCGGAAACAGCGCGCCTGAAAAGGAGCGCGCTGATGGTGATGGGGACATTATTTTAGTGGACGTTGACAAGCCTACAGTGGACGAGGATATGATACCTGCTACCAGCCCAGCCCCTTCTCTCCCACCAACAGCACCAACTGATTACCCACCCCCATCTGAGCCCGAGCTACCCAAGCTCATAACAGATGACGAGGATGTACAAGAGCCCGTCGACTTGGGGTCCGAGCCGTCGTCTCTGCCACCACCCCGAAGGAGAAACATTAGGACATATGGCCGTGGAGTGCGTGAAAAGCGTAGGAACCCATTTGTCAGCTCTTCCAACTCAGATGCCCTCATGGCTGAAACGGAGCCAAAACCCACGTCTCTATCGTCGCCTATACGCAAATCGGAGGCCGTGACAATGATCGAGCAGCAAGATGGCCGTGAATTAGCACCGCAGGAAGGGTTACCTGACGAGAATGAAGTGAAAACAGCATCGCGGTCTAAAAAGACCTCTCGAGAAATTTACGCCGATCTTCCACCACCAATGACTACCCGCTCTCGTCGAAGCGAGGCAACTCCTGCCACTCCCGTGGCCAGTCGCTCCATTGCGCAGGCCTTACCAACGTCCTCGAGCTTAACCGTTCTCTCAACCACGCCAGTGCCGTCCGCCAAAACAACGCCTGGAACACAAGACTCGCCCGTTTCTGACCGACCGGAATCCGTAAATCTTCCTTCGCCATCCGGCGGTCGAAACCTGCGTAAGCGGGAGCCTCGAGGTGGAACAAAGTCAGAGTCACCTCAGCCAGCAGTCAGAGCGACAAGGATAGCCAAACGGTTTCCGCGTCTTGACTCGGAGTCTACCGACGAGTTGCACCACTCGCCAGCCGCCAGCGTTCTGGAGAGAAGTATGGTGCATGCCAAGTCGAGTAGATCTTTCAAACAAAGCCTAGCTCCAGTGCACCGGACGTGTCGGCTGTTCGAGGGGATGGTGTTCGCCATCTCCTTTCAGAACCAGGTCAAACAACATGAACGAACTAAACTAGAAACAAAGATCACACAGGCGGGGGGTACAATTCTGGCTGAAGGATTCCAAGACATATTCGAACACTCGTCGATCATGAACACTGCCAACCCTGTGATTGACGAGGAGGATGCTTTGAAGCTCACCAAGTTTGGGTGCGAGAGCGGATTCACGGCACTCATTGCAGACAGCCACTCGCGTAAGGCCAAGTACATGCAGGCCTTGGCGCTGGGTCTGCCCTGCTTGGCCCATCAGTGGATCACGGCATGTTTGAACAAGGGCGCCATCGTGGATTGGGAGCCTTATATGCTCTGCGCAGGAGCTTCAGCCGTGCTTGGCAACGCGATCCGGTCGAGGATTTTGACACCGTACTCGGCTGTCGATGCGAGGCTGGCCGATGTTGTTGAGCAACGGCCGCGGCTCCTCGACGGCCAACGAGTACTTGTTGTGGTGGATTCGAAAAAGTCGCGGAACGAAGCCAAAGAACCGTACATATTCCTTGCTACCGTCTTGGGGCCGTCGATCTCGCGTGTGTTTTCGACGCAGCAGGCGCGCGAAGCGTTGCAGAAACACCAGAAAGCTGGAAACCCATTCGACTGGCTCTACATTGACAAAGGTACCGGGACTGTTGAAGCGGTTCTCGCGCCTGCGGAAGTAGCCAGCAATAGAAAGCGCAGAAAGTCATTGACGGTCCAGCCAAGGATTGGAAATATCCGTGTTCTGGACGATGAGCTTGTTATCCAGAGTCTGATCCTCGGGCGGATGGTGGAAGAGGATGAGATGTATACTTAGGGAGTGTTTGCTACGGAGGCGTTCAAAGGCCAGCCATTACTGTTTTAGGGCTTAATGTTATGTAGGCTGCATTAGATTGGCGTTGTAAAAAGGAAGGGAATCATGGTTATGCCTGGCGTTGATACAAGTAGCTTGGATTCAGCTGTGAGCGCCGAGGTAAAACGTTGCAACAAGTTACATCATACTGTCGTTCGAAGATTGCTCCCTTGCCGCCTTGCCTCCACTCTTAAATCTAGGGCTGACGACATTGTTTTGAAACCGGAGCAGTGGAATCGTCATGCTGGAAGAATTGGCGATGACAATGGAGAATTGACATGGAGACGTTACAGTATCGACAATGATTCTTTCATTGGGACCATGATGTACAGTAGATCAACGCTACAAGATTGAATGCACCAATCGCCATCCAAGCAGGGGCATCATAAAAGAGGTCCGATGGATCTGAAAGGTTGTCAGGGCATTGTCGCAAGGATATGTGCCTTGACTTCGGGCCGGAACGATGTTGTTTCCTTCCCGGTTGCCAGCCCTGCATCCGTGGATTACAGTATCTGCAGTACCTTAGTAGGTAGTCTGCTCCTCCAACTTTGCTTCTGCCACTTGATATATTTCCCCCTCCACCACACCACCGGAGGTCCGCAAGGTCTAGAACACCCGACCGTTCGAGACCGCGATCCGTCAGCGACTGGAGGATGGAAAGCATCCCGAGACAGCATCGTTTATTAACGGTGGGGATCTTCTGTCCAACGCGATTTCTTGGTATGAGCTAGCTAACCTCGTTTCTCCATGCAGCTTTCGGGTGCTACCACATGCTCCGGAGCCTTCCAGCAGTGGCTGGACTGTGTCTCGCGGATATACCTGGGACAATTGCGACCGAAGTGTTGCGACCGTACGACCATACGTTTATCCGCTCCATCCGTCTGCGCTCTCGGCGCTGGGCAGTTGTATCATTTTTATGATACCATACTTCTCGGCGTGCGACTGCTCGCCACAACGGACTGCGAAGACACACCGAGGCCTTCTGCCACCACAGGAGCCACAGTCGACGACCTTTATTTGCGGCCGGACCCAGTGAAGGCGAGGTCCATCGCAGGGTTGGAAATCTGCCCTCGCAATGGCATCGTGTCGTTTGCCCAAGCTGGTCTCTGAGCCGGCTCGGGAGCGCGAATCCTTCAAGTTGGTCCACTTACTATTTCCATTTTTTCCTTGGACATGCTTCCTCTGTCCGCTGCGCGGCTTACTTACCGGCTTTTGCAGATACGGAGCGACGTTGCTTAAAAGCACCACCAACGACTCCCAGCCCGATAGCGTCCCTTCCGACCAAAACACCACCTCGAATGGCCAAAATGGGACACCTATCACTTCGTCAAATCAAAAAGACACCGTTCTTACTTCCCTTGCTCAGCTCGGACTTTGGAGAACAGGTACCGATCGTGCCTTGATTTCTCTGTTCGACCGTAACCACCAGTATATCGTCGCCGAGACCACTCGACATTCGTTCCTCACAACGGGATCTAGCCAATTGAAGACTGAGGATGAAGAGCTATGGTTGTATCCGGGAACCTTCCCTCGCCAACTCGCCGTGTGCGACAGAGCTCTCATGGCTCAGGCTACTGACCCCCTTGCCTCCAGCACGGAGTTGCCACTCACTCTGATACCAGACCTATCCAACGACGCCCGCCTTTCACGACGACAACATGTCTTTTCAGGATCCCCTGCTCGATTTTATGCCGCTGTTCCTATACGATCACCAACCGGCGTCGATATTGGGGTCTACTGTGTTGTTGACCCTCAACCGAGATCAGTAGAAGATTGGAGTGGGAACGATACGCAGGTTCTGCGCAACCTCTCCTATAGTATTATGGACTATCTGCAGTCCAAGAGCGTGGGCGACGCTTATCGACGAAGTGTGCGCATGACGCGAGGAATTGGTTCCTTTGTGGAAAGGGAGTCGACTATGGCAGGTTGGAGATCTGGCACCAGCACTACAGCCTTTCGGGACGATTCTTCCAGGGAAGGCGCCTTGAATTCGGAACAACAAGCTTTACAGCAGTTTAGAAACCAAGCCTCCAACAAGCAATGCCCATTCATCTTCCAATGCAGCCCAGCACTGTGGGAAGCACGAATGCCATCAGCGAAGGATCCGGAGGGCCCAGCCTGACAAGTACCCCGTCGCCGAGCACGTCAATCCAGGAAACAGATAGCAACATCAAGGACAAGGTCTTGGCCAAGATATTCTCCAGGGCAGCCAATCTGATTCGAGAGGGGATCGAGATAGAGGGCGTGCTCTTCCTCGACGCCAACTTAGAGACTTCGGCGGCTGACTCGATACTTCGAGATAATGACAGCCAAACTTCACCTGGGTCCTCCACAAGCGGTGACGAGGCTATTCCTGAAGATTCTGACCAACTAGAGAAGCCTTCCTGTGGAATCCTGGGTTTCTCCACCTCCAGCTCTTCAAGCATCAACCTGGATTCGAGTTCCAATCTTCACGCCGCAATGCCGATGAAGCTGCTTGCGGTGCTATTGAGACGTTACCCAACGGGAAAGATCTTCAACTTTGATGAGAATGGCATTCTCCTATCTAGTGGATCATCTGAGGAGGATCTGACGCCCGCTGTCGACGGATCAACCGTTTTAGGGGACAACGGCACGGCTTACCCGAGTCCCGACAAGAGACCTTGGTCGCGAACGTCGGAAGCGCCTTCAATAGCCCGAATATTTCCGGGCGCACGAAGCATAGCCTTTGTGCCCGTCTGGGATCCAAAGCGGGATCGATGGCTTGCAGGAGGCTTCGCTTATACACTAACGCCCACACGCACTTTCACCATCGAAGGCGAGCTCAGCTACTTGCGAGCGTTCGGCATGCTGGCCATGTCCGAAGCCCAAAGACTTGAAGCTATACTCGTAAACAAGGCACAAGCCGATGTTCTGGGTTCCTTGTCCCATGAGCTGCGAACTCCTCTCCACGGCATCATGCTTGCCGCCGAGCTGCTCGCTGACACACAGCTCGATGTTTTCCAGGGGAACCTTCTGCGGACACTCGAGACCTGCGGACGGACACTTTCCGAAACCATCGATCATCTACTGTACTTCTCCAAGGTCAACCAGGCAGCTGTTGCCCGCAAACGTGACCGCCGCGCACGGAAACGGTCAGTGATATCGGATCCTGCGGCTACCATTGCTGCGAATGTCGTCATGTCCGAAGTCAGACTCGATGCCTTGGTAGAAGAGGTCATGGACAGCGTGTTTGCAGGCCATGTCTTTCGGCGCAGCTCGGCTGATCGACTCTGGCAAAACAATAATCGAAGTGGTCGTCTCAACGTTGACGGAGCCCAAAGTCCAGGTTCAGGGCAAACCTCGGAGGGCCAATGGCAAGATCAAGGCACAAACTATGCGCCACTGGGGCATGAATACCAAGTGGCTATCTTCCTGGACATCGACCCTTATGTGCCGTACCGCTTTCGTGTTGCAGCCGGGGCACTGCGCCGCGTCGTCATGAACCTGTTTGGAAACGCACTGAAATACACACAACATGGCACAATTACCGTGTCGCTCTCGCAGAAGCCGTTCTCACATGATGCCCCTGATAGTGACAAACGAATTGTCCGTATCGTAGTTGCGGATACGGGACAAGGAATTGCTCAGGACTTCCTTCGCAACGACCTCTTCAAGCCCTTTTCTCAAGAGAACCACCTATCTCACGGAACTGGGCTTGGTCTGAGCCTCGTCAAGAAGATCGTGGCCTCCATGGGGGGCAGGATCTCTATTGAGAGTCAGGTCAATATAGGGACTACTGTGACTGTGACCCTACCACTCTCTCGATCGAAGAGGGTAAATAATGAAAGGGGGCAAGAAGAGGATGAAGTCGACAAGGAAACGAAGCGGCTCAAGGGCCTTCGAATGCGGCTGGTTGGTTTTCCAACGAAAGAGGAGATCAAGTCGGGCAAGGGACAAGGCATTCCCATATCGGCCATGCAGGTAATGTGCGATCGATGGCTACAGATGGAAGTTATATGCGGCTCTGGGGCTCAAGAGCTGGCTCCAGATTTGGTGCTATGCAACGAGGCCGCAGTGAACGACACGATCCTGAGAAGCGAGGAACTGATCAGGTCGCCTGTTGTGGTTGTCTGCGCCAACGCAATCTCTGCCCACCGGCGATCAGCAGAGAATAAGATGTCCACTGATCAGAGAGTGTACGAATTTGTTTCCCAGCCGTAAGTTGCGCCGAAATGCCTTTCAGAACAGTCTTTGTTAACTATAGCCTGTAGCATAGGTCCACACAAACTTGCTAGAATCCTCCACATTGCATTCCGTCGATGGGGAGACCTTCAAGCGCTCTCTCCAGCGCCATTGAGACACGACTCAGACCCCATGTACAATGCCTCAAGACGGCGTTCAGGGGGCACCACAGTCGGCGTCCACGTTCCTGACGACAAGCCCACGCCCCCAGGGTTGGGATCAGGATTTATGAGACGCCCTAGGCCTCCATCGCGAGGATCCTCGGCGACGCACTCTCCCCAGGGGCCGCAATCCCCTGATAAGCAACAATCAGCACCCTCAGCGATCGGAACTAAGAGTTTTCTCCTGGTCGACGACAATCCCATCAACCTGTCGGTATTGTGCGCATACATGAAGAAGCTCGGCCGTAAATATGCAACGGCCGCAGACGGATTGCAGGCGGTAGAACGTTTTCAAGAGAATCCTGATTTGTTTAGTTGCATTCTGATGGACATTAGCATGCCGAGGCTCGACGGGATCGAGGCTACAAAGAGAATCCGAGCGTTTGAGCAGGAGCGGCAACAGGAGCCAGTATCCATCTTTGCGCTAACAGGGTTAGCTTCGGCGAGCACTCAAGAAGAGGCATATCAAAACGGAGTGGATGTGTTTCTATCCAAGCCGGTGAAGCTTAAGGAGCTCAGTATGATTTTAAGAGAGAGAGAGTTAATATGAGAAGGGTGGTATGGAACTCCTCCA
Source organism: Fusarium setosum (assembly GCA_013623625.1). Classification (NCBI taxonomy): domain Eukaryota; kingdom Fungi; phylum Ascomycota; class Sordariomycetes; order Hypocreales; family Nectriaceae; genus Fusarium; species Fusarium setosum. The sequence continues at coordinate 6,074 of JABFFE010000413.1, read as the reverse complement.
TGGTTGGTCACGAAAAGGGGGGGCAGCATATGACATACACGAGGCATACGACTTATAGAAAGAGCCAGGCATTTTACTATTGGAGCAGGGAGTTTTGTTGATGGCTTTGGGAATAATAAAAAGACAGAGTAAACTGGCTGGATTCCTGATAGTATACGGACTGGGCTCTAGTCGGGATCACCGGTACTCCCAAGGGTACTGTACGTCCATTGGGCTACTGCATATGGATGGGTCCTCTTAGCAATAAAGTGCCATTCGTGGGCCATGATAAAAGCTACATTGACGGCTTCTCACCTTGTCCAAGTTTGCACAGGCCAGTCGTGAGTTAACAGAGATAATGCCTGCAATATCGAAGGTGGAGATTATGATAGGCCTTCAGCGAGGTTTCTTATTAGGGTCAAAACTTTCTAGGCATTTCGACGAGGTTGTTACAAATGGAGGTGTCTGTCAACGTCCGGGTGCGCCGGATGTGCCGGAGGTTGGGAGCATAGATCTCGGAGCATTGAAGCTCACCGACTCGATGTCCGGCTTTTTTTGTCCAGCCAGGGGAGTGGAGGTGACATGGGGCATAGACAAGGGTTGGACCGATTTGGATTAGCGGACTCGCTGCCTTTGTGGGGGGGATATGATATGTACGGTGGGGTAGTTGTGCAAACGGAGTATTGACGGTTTGACTTAGACGGTCTTGAGGAGCTGTGTCTGTATCCGTTTTCATTCGCCTGCAACCAGCCTACGGGCCATGTAGCAAGTACATCTGTTCGCTTCCTCTTTGAAAGTCTTCCTTCTAGGTCTAAAGATACCCCAGACTGTTATACCGGTCTTCAGCGGGAGTCTCCTCTCTCAAACCCAGGGAGGGTGGATGTCTATCGTTCTCTGTAAGTTGACATACACTCTAACAGTCCGATGTCTTTTGCGATGAATCTGCGGGGCGAGATGGGATATTCATAGTCCTTGCTTTACCAGCATACTGGCCCACCGCTTCAAGGCCAGTCGGTGGCCATGGATTCGGGGAACCCAAGTTTCCCCCCTTTGGGACAATGACACAACAGGCACAAATGCTCATACTATGCAGACTCCAAGCTCGACCCTCGATTGAGGGAGAATTAGGCCAAGTTAATAACGACCCATCTAGGGAAAGAATCTGGGGAAAGCCCGAATCAATTTTTTGACCCCGGATTGTGTTCCCCGCAATGTGTTCCCCGGATCTCTTTTCGAGCAAGGCACTTTTACAGCCATGACTTGGTTTTTTTCATTCTATTCATTGGCTTGATTCTAAGAGATATAAACTCGCTGGGCAGTCATGCGGACTTGGCCTCTCTCGAGCAAAGGGGTTTGACTGACCAAAACTCGGTTTGGAAATATTCTCTCTACTCGACTTGTCCAACATGATGATGATGGCCGACGTCGAAAAGGTCAACGCGGCGGCTCGCCAGTCCTTCACCGAAGACGTGGCGGGAGAGTCGAAACAAGTCGCCGTCAACGCCATGCCGGCCATCCTGAGCGCCCTCAGCGAGGACGAGTACAAGAGGGTCGGGCGGCGGGCCGTCCTCAAGATGGACGTGCTCATCATGCCGGCCCTGATGACCATGTACATCCTCAACTACCTCGACCGGAACAACATTGCGTCGGCGAAGCTGGCGGGCATCATGGAGGACCTGGACCTCAGCGACACCGAGTATCAGAGCTGCGTGTCTATCCTGTTTGTCGGCTACAGTAAGTTTTACTTTAACCATTACCAAACTTGAGCACTAACACCCGCAGTCATCATGCAGATCCCCTCCAACATGATGCTCGGCCGCCTCAGGCTCCCCGGCGTCTACATCTGCCTCGCCATGGCGGCCTGGGGCGTCGTCTCGGCCGCGCAGACCGTCGTCGGCAGCTTTGCCGGCCTGGCCGTCGCCCGCTTCTTCATCGGCTTCGTCGAGGCCGTCTTCTTCCCCGGCGTGCTCTTCTACCTCTCCGTCTTCTACAACCGGACGCAGTACGCCTTCCGCATGGCCCTCTTCTACTCGGGCTCCCAGCTCGGCAACGCCTTTGGCGGCCTGCTGGCGATTGCCATCCTGGAGCTCGACGGCCGTTTTGGGCTGGAGGGTTGGCGCTGGCTGTTCCTCATAGAGGGTGTCGTCACCGTCGGGCTGGCTCTCATCTTTGCCATGGTGCTGCCCAACTCGCCCGCCAGCGTCAGGGGCCTGACCGAGGTCGAGCGGGCCTGGATAAAGTACACCTACGAGCTGGACCAGGGGCAGGGCGACGACCGGTCCGAGATGACGGCCTGGCAGGGGCTCAAGCTGGCCGTCCGGGACCCCAAGACGTGGCTCCTGCTGGCGACGCTGTACTGCATCTTTGTCAGCGCGGGCGTCACCAACTTCTTCCCCCCCGTCGTCGCCACGCTCGGCTACTCGCGGACCGTCACCTTTGCGCTCACCGCGCCGCCGTTCATCCTCTGCTGCCTCACGATGCTGGCCAACGGCTTCCACTCGGACCGCACGCAGGAGCGGTACTTCCACATCGTCGGCCCCCTGTGCGTCACGCTGGTGGCCAACGTCATCGCCGTCTCGACCCTCGACGTCGCCGCGCGGTACACGGCCATGATGCTCATGCCGGCGTCCTTCTACGCGGGCTCCACGGTTCTACTCTCGTGGATCACGGGCACGCTCAACCAGCCCGTGGCGAAGCGCGCGTCGGCGATCGCGCTCATCATCGCCGTGTGCAACACGCCCAACGTGTGGACGCCGTACCTGTACGGCGGGGCGCCGCGGTACCTGGCTGCGTTTGCGGTCAACCTGGCTGCTGCCGCGGGGGCTATCGTCGTTGCGACGGTGGTGAGGGTGTATCTGAGGAGGCAGAACTGGAGGCTTGAGAATGGCGAGGATACAGGCAGGAGCGGACCGACTGAGGCTCAGCGGGCGAATGGGTTTAGGTATATGCTTTGAGGAAGCAGCCAATCTTGGAGGGTAGACAGACAATCTTGCATCTTTGACGCTCCCATGTCATCAAGATCCAAGGGCGGATAAGAAACAACCCGGTTATAGATGGCCTTGTGCGCCTGGTACCCCACAGTCCCCCGCACTCGGCGAGTCGGTCTGTGGGGTAATGTACATGGTAGCTTGGGGGTCAGGGTCAAGCTTGCATTTCAATGCTTAGAAAACCAGCTTTCTTGGTTCGTCGGTTCATTATTTGGTCATTTCTCCTCTTCATTCTTTCGTCCTCTCGCGCTCATCTCAGCCTATGACTCTCATCATGTCTTCTGTCGAAACTTCCTCGTTGACAGTAGTTCCATACCATGGACCGGGTGAAAGTGCCAGGGCCAGAAAACGACGGTTGACGCAGGGCTCGTCGGGGAGTACGAAATCGGGTGCAACTGTGACCAAGATCAGGAATGCCTGCAACTCGTGCCGAGAGTGAGTTGACTCCGAAAGGACTCATGTCAGTCCCAACTGACCGTCATAGAAAAAAGACTCGATGCTCGGGTCATCGCCCCTGCATCCGGTGCCAGCAGAACGGCCAAGACTGCCAATACATGCCCACAGCCTCGACTCCTTGTCCTCGAGACACTCGAACTACGCCAACAGAGACAAGCACTTCTCTGAGCATAGCATTATCGCCACCAGGAACATACACATCACCCAGCAATGGTCCCACTCAAACAGCGATAGATCCCACGCTTGAAGCAGCCCTAAACAACAGCCCCAGCAGTGATAAAATTCAAGGGGACACGCCAACTGCGCCTCTCCAAGAAGACCAATACGGTCATCTCCACGGAGGCGCCTCCGAGTTTGCCTTTTTGCACTTTGCAAGGCAGAAACTCTCAAGCTTGCCATCCATGTCGATCGACTTTTGCGACTACCCTCTGGCTGGATCTGGGTCATTACCCCATGTCTTACCTCCAAAGCCGGTTGCCGACGAGTTGATACGCAACTACTTTGACTTTGGGCTCTCAACCTCGAGATTCGTACACCAGCCGAGTTTCAGAGACAGCTACGAGCAGTTGTATGGCATGGGCGCTGGGGCGGAGCTGAACCAGGGAGAGTTGGCGCTCATCTACATGATCATGGCCCTGGGATCCCACTATTCTAGGGTCAACAACATGTGGTGCGGCTACTCAGCAAGGTGAGTTGACTCCTGCCCACCAACATACATCACTAACCCAATCTCAGTGTTCAGTTCTACGACATGGCAAACCAGCAGCTCCAGAAGGAATCCAGCCGGATAACCTTTGCCTCGTTGCAAGCACGACTCCTCGTCACGCATTATCTGCTAAATCACTCGCGAATGCACGAAGCGTGGTCCACATTTGGTATTGTCGTACGCCAAGCTCAAGCTCTTGGGATCCATCGCCGATCAGCAAGACCACCAAGTGACTACATCCTCCATGAATATCGCAAAAGACTATTCTGGGTCATTTACATCAACGATCGCATCCTCAGCAGCATCTTTGGCCGCCCGTGCGCGATACACGATGACGATGTCGACCAGGAAGAATGCACACTTGCCAACGACGAGGACATCACCGTGTCGGAATGCCGAGCTGTGTCAGATACCACCTTTTGCTCTGCTGCGGCATTGATCCATTACGCCCGTCTCGCCCGGATCCTGGGCAGGATCCTCCGAGAGTTTTACAGGCCGCCTGTCAAGAGCCAGACCATATCTCAGCTATCCGAAGCAGCAGCAGAGTTTGACAAGCACTTGAGCAAGTGGCAGGACTCTCTCCCCCCTTATCTCAACTACATGGTCCTCCCACCGTCTGCCCTCTCGGTCATGACGCAACGGCAGATGTGCACGCTGAAGCTGACGTTTGCCCACGCGAGTCTCCTGCTCTACCGTCCCTTTATCCTCTACTCGATGGAAGCGACCGTCAGGAAAACATCATACCTGGAAGACTGGGCCAAGAGATGCCACGACAAGTCCATCGCGGCAGCAAACATGGTCGTCTCCGAGTGCAAGTACCTCCACCAGCGGGGCCTCTTCACCCGGGCCTTTTGGATGGTCAACTACGTTCAGTTTGCCGCTATTGGCACGCTCTACATGTATTGCCACCTCTGGCCGGAGGCAGCACACGTCCGTGACGTGGCTGAGGAGGCCAGGGCGCAGTTCCCCGTGGGAGTGGAGGGGGACTTGGTGGGACAACGGTATGTTGAGATGCTGGATGGGTTGAGCAAGGCTACATCTAGTCCTGTGGCGATGCCGGAGCAGGGCTTTGAGCCAGAGGTTGCTTGGCCGAGGGGTGATGCAGTGGAGTTTGACATGTCGTCTATGGACTTGACGAGGCCTTGGTCGAATTTGTTCTTTGACCCGGGCATGTTTGGGGATTATGGGAATGATACAGGAGTGGGGATTGTAGGGTAGTATGGCTATCCCTGATAAACCTCAATTCATCAAGTATCCGGGGGGTCAGGGACTCTCCCAATTCTGGTTCCGGGGAGTTTCCAGAATAAGGAATCGAAAGCTTCCCCGAGAGATTGCCTCTTTCATCTTACCCTTTCCCCGCGTGCCCCTCTGCAGAGTGGGGAGACGATACCCCAAGATCGGGATGGGGAGTCTTGTCCAGAGCCAACCGGGATCACGTCAACTTTCCAAGATGGGAACTTGATCAAGTGGCATAAGAGGAAAAAGAAGCAAGAAATGTGTATTTAAGCAGTTTGTGGTTTTGACATCAGACAGTTTATCAAATCCTGAGCCCAATATCAAGTCAACATTATTTAACTACTGACCCAAGTATACACCACCATGGCGACAACACTCCCTCCCAACGGCCCCTTGAATCTTGATGCTGGCCTGCAAAGACCCCATACCCAGCCAGCAGAGGCCCATCACCAATCTACAGCCTCGAATGCGCCCACCCTCTACGCCAGTGACGGTGAAATCGAGAATGCCAGACTCCTAACTCCCTGCTCCCCCGACACACCAGTCGACGAGCTGAGGAGACGGTACTGGCAAGATGGTGTAATCTGGGTAAGCCCCCATACCCTATGACCTTGTCTATGTGATCTCTAACACGTCCGGACCAGGTCAAAGGCCTCCTCGACCCCGACCTCGTCAACGACTTCCGCGCCGCCTACCTCTCCATGATGGAC
>JABFFE010000412.1:0-46191 GCA_013623625.1 Fusarium setosum | reverse complement strand
TTGACAGGCCGGTGGCGTCGATTCCTGACAATATGGCGCCTGCTCTTCGAAGAACGACAACAACAACAACAACGGCTGCTGCCGCAACCGCTCGCAACAGTTCTGTGCACACGAGCAAGCGCCGACGCACCTCTACTAGTGCCGCACCTGCCAATCTCACGAGATCGTCGTGGAGAAAACCAACCCCCGTGCCTAAAGATCTGGACGACGACCTCTTTGGGCCGAGCCCGCCTCGGTCACCCATCGATGTAGAGCCTAAATCCGACCCGACCACCATCGATCTGACTGAGGCCAACGACGTGCCTGAGGAACTCACCAAGCCGGATAAGGATGATCGCATCAAGCTTGCTGCCTTCCAGTGCGTTATCTGTATGGATGACGCTACCAACTTGACAGTCACCCATTGTGGTATGTGTACTCGCAGCTGCCTCCGTTTGACCCCTAGGTCTCCATCAGCATTCACTGACGCTTCCTACTAGGTCACCTTTACTGTGCTTCCTGTCTGCATCAGTCGCTGCACGTAGAGGCCACCAAAGGAAAATGTCCCATGTGCCGGCAGAAGCTCGACATGAAGTCCCGGGACAGCTACAGCACCAAGACCAGGGGGTTCTGGCCTCTGGAGCTGAAGCTCATGACCGCTACGCGAAAGGGCAAACGCAAGGCCAACACGATGTCTTGATTTATTCAGCAGCATCAAACAACCACTCACCCCGTACTTAAAACTAACCGTCCGTTTACGCACGCGATCGAATCTGGATTACCCTCATGGAGTGTTCTGGCACCTTGGGGCGTCGAACTTGTCGCTTACACCCGGCTCACTATCTCACTGGTACATCCGGTGTCCATCCCAGGCACCAGAGCGCCTTTTACCGCCACACATCATCCGCTTGAGCTGTCGCTTTCTTACTACCGAGGGCGGATCACTTTGGGGCGTCATTTTAAGATACCCAGCATTTACATGGATAAGGGGAACACGGGACTACTTTGATTTATAGGCAACAGCGGCTGGAGCTAATACGCCGCCCTGGAATCGGCGCATGGAGTCTTGAGGAAACTTGTTATGCTACCCCGGGAATCACATAGGGACAACTTAGAAGTCCAAACCACTGTTACTTAGGTAGGCAATGGTACATTGGCGTATAGACTTAGATTTTTGACGTGGCTCACGTTGACTGTCCGTGCCGCGGGTCACCGGTTCTTAACAGCCTTGTCATGTAAGTATCCCCATCCCTCGCAACAGCTCAGTTGCACAAGATGTGGATCTGCTTTTGCACTTTCTATCTTGTCTACATACGTGGTGATCAAGCTCACTACTATACTAACTAAGGCACACGATACATGTTTCATCCCTCCCTGCCAACGCCTCTTAATCTCTGCAAGTTTTATTCCAAATCGAGTACACACGCCCCTTCATGCAGGGGTCAACTACAACTGGGACACTTCCTTCTCCTTCTTCTCCATCAGCCTAGTGGAAGAGTACGTGGTTCTGCTGCTTAGGCTCGGGAATAACCTCGTTCTCAAACTGCAACATTTGGTCAATTGAAGTGTTCAATGATTTCAGGGGCGGGGGGAAATGCTTACGTCAAGGAACCGAGTCGCCGCGATGATAACCAGCAGACCCTCTGCCAACTCCTCAATCTTTCCATCTAGGCCTTCATCCTCATTGCCGTTGCCGATGCCAGCACTGCGTTTCAGGGTATGGGTTACGAGCATGCGGTGCTCAGTGAGGAATCTTCGGCCCTGCACCACGTTGTGGCTGCCGCGGGAGACTAGAGCAGCGCCAACGATGCGGACAACCTGAGCGAGAAGGTCATAGTGCTGCTCGAGGGCACGCGGGTTGGTGCTGTTGATCTGCAGCTCAGGGTCTGCGGCGAAGAGGCCGGAGATCTCGAGCGCCCGGAAGAGGTTGGAGTGGAGAATGTACTTGGCGCCAGAGCGAGTCTGCGCGAGCTCGAGAAGGAGAGCGAGACGTGTGTTCTGGTAATTTTGCTGCTCTGCGTTGCCTGAAACATCAATGTTAGTAACGATTACATCCGGTGAGTGGTGGAGCATATTAAACATACTAGATGTGAAGACTTCGTGCCATTCTTGCATGATATTCCGCAGCGAATCGACCATGATGCCAATAAAGTTGAGCCGGTTTAGTGTTTCAACGACATGATCTTCGTCCTCTCGGCGACCCATGCTGACCAAGGCATTGAGCAGAATCAATGCCGCCGTCTGGCACTGTGCTTCGCCGCCGTAGGCATCGTCGCAGATGACATTGATCAGCCGTTCGCCGTACACTTGAATGGTCTTGATGGTCTTGGGGCGGTTGGAGGTTAGCGGGCCTTGATCAGCCATGCCAGTGAGGTAGCGGTAACAGATGCCGTAGTAGACTGATCGGAGCTCCGGGGTACCAGCCCATTTACCGATGGCCTGTAGGCAAATCTGGAAAAGCTGATACAGCTTATCGCTTACCAGGTTGCCAATGGCCGACCCTTGCTTGTCTTCCGCAGATGCCGAGAGATCAAGCTTGAAGAGAAGGACCCTAGCCAACCTTGCGAGTTCAATGGCTTCATCTGGCCGGTCAGACGCAAAGGCTTCGAGGCTGGGGAGGACTGACTGGAGAGCTTGCAGGAAGAATGAGGTCTGTGCCGAGCCCTTGAAGTCGTTTGACTCTATCATGACGAGCAGGAGTTTGGTCCATGTCCTCAAAACCTTCAGACTCTGAGTTGTGAGCTGCTTCTGGCGGTTGGAAGAGACAAGATACTCTAGGATCATGCTCTCTTCTCGTTCAATCGCAGCAAGGTCCTGCGACGCAACCAAGGTCCCTGATCCCTGTGCCTCACCACGCTTTAGAAGTAGTATTTCCTTGACGCGTTCGAGGTTGTAGATGGGGTTGGCGTCGGCATCATTCTCTAAGCATACCGACAGGTCGAGGTCTTTGTAGAATTGAAGGGGAGGCAAGGGAATCTCCCAGACGCCTTCTGGGAGGAGAAAGTCGTAGAGATCGAAAATCGTGGGTATTTGAATGGGGGTGTTGCCTTCTCCAATAATTTGGCCGTTCAAGGCCTCGAAAATCCGCCTCTTGATGCTGGGCATGCGGTTTTGCGAGATACTGCAGAGTTCCATGGCGATGTATTCGAGACCCATACTCCGGAGAGCCAAGAAGTCGATCAACGCCACTGCACCCTCAGTCACCGGGAACTGAACCAGGGAAACATTCTCCCCCTCCCATGGCAGATCCGGGTGTATAACTATCTCACGGAGCAGCAGGTGGAAGAGGATCTCATTCTCGCGCAGCTCGTCAACCACCAGAGGCGCGGACAGGGGCGAGCTCCATAAAATGTGGAGGATACGCATCACTCGGGACTTAACAGCAATGAGCCATTGTCGCATGCCTTGATCGTCGCTAGAGGGAGCTTCTAGGAGCAGCCTTAAAAGGGTATGGAATAACGAGGTCCTCGAAGTGAAAGCGCCCTTGGCGTCGATTGAGAGAGAGTCAATGCCACATTTGAAACCAAGCAACAAATGTGCGATTGTTGGCTTTCGAGGAGTTTCTTGAAGACATTGGTATAGGAAGTCGAGAATGTAGATTTTGGTGATGTATGCTGGCGAGTCCGCTTCTCGTCCAGCCTCCAAGGGGGTGATTAATTCCGAGACAAAGGATCGAGAAATCGCCTCGTGCTCGCCGTTCGCTTCGAGAGCAACAATCGCCTTGTTGCGATGCGCTTGTCGATTAGAACCTGACCAGATAGCGGTGATCTTGGATGACGAGGACATCTTCTCGAGAAGTTTTAGGCATGCCAATGTGAGCTCTGGGTGTCCGATTCCGCAGTAGTTGCCCAGGTCGACAACGAGACTCAGTCTTGTTACCAAGCCGTCTTCGAATGAAGCAAACGCAGCGTTCGCTACAGGTGGCCGGCGTTGGTTTGACTGAAGCTTGATGATCGGTCTAACAAGCTCAAGATAGGTGGCCTGTAGGTCAAGAACCTTGGAGATGACCTCGACAGCACGCAGGATGCCTAGAATCAAGGGTGAGTCGGGCGCGGCATTTCCAACATCGACGGGTTCTTGATGTATGGTGTTGAAAAGGGCAGCCATTACTTTATCGTTGAACATCCACTCCATTACTCTCGCGAACGGGTGCATGCGCACATAGGTTGCAAGATCGGTAGCTGAGATGACGCTGTCAACATTGATGTTTGTCTCATTCGCCATGATAATAAGATCCTCGTTGAATGTGGTTAGGCAGATCAGGATGAACTCCAGGCAGCTGAGGCGGAGGACCCGGGTTTGGTTCGCGTCTTGCAGGTCATTGGCCTTTGTAGCAAATACTAGACCCATGACAAAATCCACATAAACCTCGATGCCGGGCATACGGAATGCAGAACCAAGATTTTCTGGGAAAGGAAGCCCGTCATTGAGAGGGCTACTATCATTGGCCGGGCAAACTAGGGAAAGGAGCAGCTGAATGAAGGACTCCGGATCCTCGAATCCATTGCTAATCTCATCGAAGATACGGTCCATGGACACGGCTGGCGATTGCTGCGATTGACGGTGAGGCCCCGTTGCGTGAGAGGCGTAACCTCCTGCAATCCACGTATCAAGGCAGCTCCACATAACATGGCCTTCCTGGAGGGATTTTCGAGCCATCAAAGCTCGGAGGGCCATGAAGGTGCAGCCGCGTAGTCGGGGAGGGATTGGGCTGCTCGCAAGCTCATAGAGCGTCTCCACGAGGCTGTAGTTTGGGTTGTGAAGTAGAAACTGCCGTGTCGTCTCGCTTTCGCTCGCCAACTTCGACATTAGGCGAAGATAGCACTCGAGCATCATGGCTGACTCAGGTTCTGTCTCCGCTTGGTCGCTGCTCAACTTTTCATTTCGATATCGTATCGTCTGAGTAGGTGTTGGTTTTTGTCTGATTTTGCTGGAGAAAAAGTCCAGTTCCCTGAAAATCTGTGCCCATGTTAAAGACTGTGACCTCCTCATCTTTCCGGAAGAGTGGTGCCCCTCGTCGACTAGGAACTCATGCGCAGCAGAAGCACACTCCTCGTTTTCGGATATGGCCTGCAACATTTCACAGAAGGCCGTCACCAGAGGTGTGGACGCCCTACGGGAAGCCCAGTGCATGAATCCGGCGAGGTTGCTGTCGGGGTCAGACCAGAAATTCATGGCAGCATCTGGTCGGCCCTCGTATGAATACGCGATGATAAGCAAAAACCGTTCTAAGTCTAGATCCTGCTCGTGCGTCTGACTCGATTGGCGTTGTTCGTCCTCCTCCACGCGGAGCTTTCGAAGCACATCTGGTAGGTTCGAGATGAATGCATCAACGAACACTTCGAGCTGGAGCATGAGTGCCCTCTGGAAGAATTCGGAGAATGGAATTGCATCGGGAGTCAACGCGGGGGACTTTCGTTGTAACCACTTGCGCATGCCGGCTCTGACAGGGTCGTGCCAGTCGGGGGATTTGACGTCGGCAGCGATAGAAAGTAGAAAATCGAAAGATCCATCTTTGAGAGACTCCAAGAACAGCTTTGATCTCTCGCGGTCCTCTATCAGAACGTTAGTCGTGTATGTCAAGGTTCGCAGGAGTACTCACCCTCATCCAAATCGGTGTTAGGGGGGATCGCCGCCTCTGGAGGATCGTCAACATAAAAGCCACTGTACTCTGCTAGCCACCAGGCGCGAAAAGCAGCATGCAATTGTGATAACGTCCAGGGGGTGCCGTCGGGGGGAAAGAGCCTGCCATGGAGCTCGCGAGCCTTTATCAAGTCATATCCTCCTTCGGCCGATCCGAAAACCGAGATATACGCCCCAATTGACGGGATTAGGTGAACCAGCAAGGCATCGTATTTATCCAACCTCTTAAGTGTCGAGACAAAGTCAACGAAATCGTTTGTTGCTGCTTGCCTCATTTCAACGCTGCGACAGAGGATGACACCCAGAAGCTCATGTTGTTGGATCAGGCTGACTCGGGAGAACTCAATCGTCTCCATTTGTTCGGACATGGTGCCGTTTGTAGGCTGTCCAAGGGTTTGGGCAGCAGCAATCTTGTCACCTATCTTCTGAAGCCATGCCTTGATCTCTTTCATAGAGGCCATACATCTGGGCACAATCCGCTTGGCAGCGTCTGCGCCCATGCTCGGCTGAAGTAGGCGTTGGGCGACATAGAGCTTGACACTTTCTAGCGCTTCCAAATCGGAAAGTTCGTCATCGAGACCATCTAGTTCGAGAAGAAGCCGCACAATATCCAGGACGTACTTGCGCTGCTGGTGGAATCGGATGATGGCGCATTCGAGGAGCGATCGGCCTAGAGTGGAGGGATCTTCTTGCGATTCGAGAAGACATCGAGTGGCCTCGAGTTCGTCGAGCTCGACTTCGTCGGAGAGTGTAAGGACATCTTGCTGGAAGTTGTCGTTTATCGAGTATTCGTCGCCATCAATGACCACCTTGCCTAGGTAGACATCACGTTAGATGCTGACGTCTCTTTGCGCCAACAGAGTTGCTTACCAGACTTGACGGCATTGCGATTCTTCTCGTTCCTTACTGGCTTATCCCAGAGCCTGCCAAGTTCCGCCTCGAAAACCTGGACAAGGAATTCGTTATTCAGAGCCTCTGCGCCTTCGACGCGACCTTCGCGTAATGATAGAAGCCCTTGGTGGAAAGCTTGCAGGGCATCTAAAGCGGTGATCTCGGCCATGTTGGTGGTTCGGGACTATCGCATGTTGGTGTTAGATCCAACAGCGAGCGGTTGATGCAAGCTGCGTAGGTTGCACCGTACTGCGTACAGTTGGCGGGATCTGGATCTGGATCTTTTTGTCGATGCTTGCTCGCGGTCACTGTTTTGAGATTCTGTAGCCTTGCCCAAAGTTGGAGCTCGCCTAAGGCTTTGATTGGTTAGCGGGCGTGGGCGGTGAGCATTCTGCCGCCGAGCTCCTGTCAGGCCTGAAGCTGAGCTCACCAAGCTGCAGGCGGCTCCAAGGCAACAAGCGACCTGAGAGCGGGAGGCTTGGACAAACAGGACCATTCTTCGGTAGAATGTCAGCGACTCAATTCGATTTGGAGTTTTGTTTCTTTGAATGATTTACGCGCGTACTTGGACCTTTGCCCCCTTTTCCATCCTTCCCATCCAGCGCAGGGCCGGGAGCTCAGACGAAAGAAATATTGGCGCCTCCCATTTACGGCCGCGTTTTGTCGAGCTTCCCCAGTGGACTTTTCATGATCGTCTCTCCCAACGCTCCCATGTCAATCCGGTTAAGCTTCCATGAGCAGGGCCCAAACATTCTGTGACGGCCGATAGCCTCTTCGTAGTCAACATGGCGTCGTCCCACAAATCAAACGTCATGAACCTGGCGCGTCCGTAACTTACACCCAAGCCGCCGGGCTCTCCCATACTAACGGATCATAGGGGACGTCAAGTCAGCCTCACTCAAGGACCGAGAGAAAGCCGTGGATGGTGAGGCATGTGCTATCCATCCATCGTTGTAACTGGCTAACCTCTGTTCCAGAGCTCGCACATCTGCTCAACCCGCGAAATCGTTCGACAAACCTGTAAGCTCCAGGGATCTCGTCCATTCTTCACGCTTGCTAACAGCTGGTGAGTTCCGATCTCGGCGACAAGAGCTATCACGAAATCTTTGAAGCAATCTTCAGCTTTGTGCTCCGAGAGAAGCCGAACTTGTACGACAAGAAAAAGTCACAGACCACGTCGAATGCTGCTGCGTCCCGTTTATCGAAATGCGCCGCTGCCGTGCGAATGGCTGCAGGTCGCAGCGTCTCCAAGCTAGGCAGAAAGACGTTGCTTGCAATCGTGGATCATATCACTCAAGTTCTTCCGGGGCCAAACGACGATTTTGTGCCTCCATTACTCCAGGATTACATCAAGGCCTTGACAGAGGTGCTCTCGAGGCCTGCTCATGTGGAGATACTGGCTAGAAAAGGCGGCCAAGCCTGGGAACTCTGCGTCGATTTCTTCCTTGATGTCGCTCTCTTCATGCTTCCTGATGAAGGTGACGCCCCCTCCCTAACATTGGCACGGGCTTCTCCAGTCCCAGGTTCTGCGTATGGGCGTTCAACTGGACGATCGACTCCATCAACACAGAGTCAGAGACGTTCCGCTCCTGGGGAGGGTGGCCCTTTGAAAGATGTTTTGGAAGGGCTGTACCACCTGGTGATGGGCGGTAATGCGCCATTGCTTGGACGATTCAAGGATATTACACAAGTGGTGTTCAGAGTCTTGAGCCTCAAGCAGCTGAGTCTTGGCTCTTTGCAGACTCTAGCCTTCGCCATCATCAATGCCATCTTCTCGGCAACTCAAGCCGATGACCTTGCGCATGCTAGCTCAATGGTGCAAACCCTACTGCCGCTGATGAGCTACTGGTGGCGATCTGAAAAGGTCTCACAAGACGAAGTGATCAGGGCGTTGAGGATCGAGATCTCTAAGAGTATCTTTCTAACTCACCTGCACATCGAACACCTGGCTCTCAATTCTACAGACGGCAACATTCGTCAAGATGTTGAGGATTTGGTCGAGAATCTCTGGACTGAGTATTCCAAACGTGGAGAGGCCTTTCGCTTGCAGCTGAGCGACGTTACCTTCTCCTCGTCCTCTCTTCCGGCGTATAGTCTACAACTGGATATTTTCGGCCTGCGGCCGCACAACGTGTACGGTGAAGGCCATTGGGCAGTTGTGCAAAACCTTGCATTTCTTGAGCGCATCATGGTGCTGTCCGGCAACAAGCATCAGGAAAGTACCCCAGATTACGATGAGCAGCGACGAAAGAGACGCCGTGTCCGTCAAGATATGAGCCGTATCAGACTCAAGCTAAAGACCATCGACGTAGCAGTTCGACGAACAGCCTTGCAATTGGTCCCGTTCCTTCTGGCCAGTAACTCGTTGGCCCGTGATGAGCTGCTCGACTTGTTGCCGGACTTGGTTGCTCTAGCAAGTGACAAGAATCCTGTCACGGCATCTTGGGCCCTTGTTGCTTCTGCAAGGTGAGATTTTTTTTTTCTCGACGTGTTCGCTGGCTAGACGGATAGCTTACTTCTCTCAGTTGCATCTCGTATTGCGCAAGCTGCCATGATCAAGCAGACATTTGGAGACAGCTATGGCACCTAGCCACACGGTCTATCAGTCTTCCAGGCACGAGTCGAGCAGCATCCGTCCTGTTGCATGCAATTCTCGAGACAGACGTTCTGCCCTATCACACGGTCTCCCAGGATATCAACGGCATCGTCACGACTGCCGATGTAAGCGGCCCCAGTGTTTTGTGTGATTCCTCGATTAGCCTGATGCTCCACGTACTTCATCTACGGAATGCAAGGATACCAAGCGCAAGCCAAACCACTTGCCATCATATCATCCGATGGGTCTTTCTCAGGTGGAACCCAAGTAAGTTCCTCAACCGGACATAGGAGCAACTCCTTTCTGACCAACCAATAGATGAATCAACATTTGCCTCCTATCACTCCCTGCACGTCCAACCCATCGAGCTCGTGAATCTTCTTCGGGCATGTTGTGGGACATCAGAGTTGAAACCGGGCTCTCAAACGGCCTCATCGGGAGGCCCATTGAGCGAAACATGGACCTCACTAAGTGAGATCGAGCCATTTAGTCGATATATCCTGCTTCTTAAGGATGAACCGCCTAGTTCCACTACAGTTGGTCGTTGCAGCTTCTTGCAGCCTACCAATCCGCCGCCCCTTGCCGACACCAACACTCGTTACGCTTCCCAAAAGCTGATACTCGAGCTTTTCTATCCTAAGCTTGGCGAATTGACTGAGCTCTGCACATTGTGGACAAAGAAGATGAACGAAGGGGGCGTACAAATCTCTTTTGATCGCTTCCAAAGTCTCCTATCAGCCTGCTTGGTCGGCACCATGCTTCTCCCGCAGATTGGTGACCTGAACTCGACCCAGTCTTCATCTGTAGAGCCGATTCTGATGGAGATTCTCGAGAAAGGTTTAGATGCTGCCCTGACATCTGTCGAGCCCATGGCTTTCGTCGATTCGGTTTTGCGAGCTGTGCGGCCTGTGATGCCCGATCTAAACACGGCGAGCCTCAATCAAGTCCACGCAAGCAACGCCACCCTCCTGCGTGTGATGGCTAAAATTTGGACGGTGATTGAAAATCGAACATCTCAACAGAATTCTGGCAACAATGTTGACTTGATGGATATCGACGAAGAGTTTGATTCCCAAAGCAGCCGAGCAAGCTCTATTTTGACACCTGCAACGGTTCCACGATTTAATATTCAGTTACGGATGGACACGCAAGCCTTTTACACAGAAACCAAGGCTCGCCTCCGATTTTTGTTCATCATCAATGAAGACGTTGGCCAGATCGGTCTCATTCCTGATGCATATGTGGAACATCTAGTCAACATGCCTGATGATGAGCTGTTGCTGTGCCAGAATTTGTTGCTCGACATCTTCAGATCTGACCTTGTCGTTACTCCAGACAATGCACTTGCAATCATCGAAAGACTTGGAGAGTATGTTGGTCAAATGGACTACCAATGTTCTGAAGTTGCCTTGAGCACGTGTATTGAGGTGATCGATGGCCTTCACCCTATCTGGCTCAACGATAAGCAGTACCTCTCCGAAAGGGTCGGCGACCTCTACTACCACTTCATCAAAGTGTGCCTGACCTCGAACATCTTCTCACCGAGAGCCCAGACCTCAATGGTGCGGCTATTCTTTACCCTTCTTCGAGCCAATTCGGATTATGGAAAAGACCAAGCTCTCGATTCCGCTCGCACTTGTCTTCTCTACATCCTCAAGAACGGACCAATGTCTGTCAAGTATGCTATTGCTGAGAAGATCGCCGACGTCTTTGACCTCTTCATCCTGAAGCTTCACGACGAGGTATTCGTGGATGTCCTGGATAGCCTACCGACTGACCCTGCTGACACTACAGGCATCGCTTTTAGGCTGCTAGTCTTATCAAATCTTGCATGCCGATGGTCGACCTTGCTTCGGAGGTGTACCTACCACATCTTCGAAACGCCAGGCAAGATACCCAACTCCACAGAATATGCGACCCGTTGCCTGATGAACGTCTCTCGAACGCTGCAGTTGGAAGCACCAAAAGTCTTGTTTCGCCTATTTTCCCGGCAGCTCCTGTACACTTGGCTGGAATGCGATCCTATCGAAGACATTCCATTTTCCATCTTCGGGTTTTCAACTCTGGGAGATCTTCTCAAGTCTGCCCAAGCTGAAGCCATCGGCTTGACTGTGATGCGCGGGCAAGACGAAGCGTCTACAGAAGTTGCTCGCTTGCTGGGAAGCTCCGAAAGCGACCTTGTCCGCAACAACTTCACAACCGCTGTCGCCTACAGCATGATATTCGGCGACTCCAACGGAGGCGATGACAAAGAAAAGGGCGAAACGTATGTCAAGAAACTACTTGGGCGCAAGGCCTATGTTGAAGCAATTTATATCCATTTTGTGGATATCGCTGCTCTCTTCTTTGACCTCATTGACCAGGAGAATTCCTTGGAGAAGGTCTTTGCGAGGTTCAAGCTTGATTATGCCGGGGACATCATGAGCGCCATCAAAGCCATTGCTCACTCGCCTGCTGAGCTTCCAGCTAACCAGCAGCCAATGTTCAAGGCGAAATATCTCATCAACGAGCTATACCGACTCTGCCAGCATACAGAGTTTCAATTTCATGAACTGTGGACGCCCCCTGTGGTTGTCTCGATCGCTCGCAAACTTCTCAACACGGTACACTCAGCACTAGGCCCCCTTCACGCCTGCTCCGTCCTTCGAAAAGTGAGGATTCTGATCTCTCTAGCTGGCCCGGTGGCTTTGGAGTCCTATCCTTTAGAGATGCTTCTCAACGCTATCCGCAAGTTCATCGTGGACTCCGAGTGCGCCGATGATGCCTTGGGTATCAGCCAGTATCTTCTGGCCGAAGGCTCAAAGCACCTCAGCACAACACCCTCGTTCCTTGCCGGCTTTGCTTTATCAACCCTAGCGTCCCTCCGTGTGTTTCTAGAATCGAGTCAGTCCAGTACAACGCAGGAGAGTCAATTCAAAGCGACTATGAGCAAAGCCGAAAAGTTTCATGGATGGTTTAGCAAGTATCTGGAGGACTACGATTCGCCCATGTTCAAGAATCTGGGGCAACGGAACGCTTTCAAGTCAATCACGCAGTCTGCAGCTCGCATCCGATCTTCCGGGAATGCTGAACGAGGTACCGCAGAGAGCAAGCTGCTCTTGGACATTTTGGATGATGGGGGCTCAGAAAATCAGCTACTCAACGACTCTTCACGACAACTCGCACTCGGTCTTCTTTGCAGTGATTTCAGTATCCCGGTATCCAGCAGAGACGACATCATCGAATCCGACCAGGATGCCATGAAGCACGCTACGGCTGTATGGAAGAGCTGCGACACACAAACCTTGAGCGACGAGTATCTAGCATGGGCAGGTCGAGTGGTTGGCAGGTCATTTTCAGCATCTGGTAGCATTCCTACAGACATCTTACGTGAATCCTACCTTGGTCGGTACCAGAAGATAGCCCCAGGATCTAATGGCTCGGAAATGGGGATTCTCTACCTTCTTCAGGACTTGACGTCAAACCCAGACTCCATGACAGCAGGGCTGGCTGAAGCTGCTTTGAGGTCGACCGTTTCCGAGGCTTCTTTGCAAGAGGACGAGCCACTGGTTGTAGCTTGCCAACGAAGCCTTTCGGAGTCCCTTCTACTCACATCTCAGTGGGGGGCATACAGATCACCTCCGTCTGATAAAGGAACCGGGACACCAGCATCCTCGGTGGATGAGCAAGCTGTTTGGTCGGAAGATATCACGTCGAAAAACTGGCTGCCGAGCTTGAGCGCTCATCTCGCTCAGTCTGTGCCAGACTCTATCATTCTGTCTGTTCTTTCTCCAATTCTGGCCAAAGTCGAGGATTTTGCTGAGAGTGCGTTTCCGTTCGTCATTCATCTTGTCCTCTACTTTCAAATGAACCAACAGCAAGCTCTCAAGCGCCAGCTATCTGCAGCGATGAGAGATTGGCTTCAATGCACGGCGCCTGCTGCCAAGGACAACTTGAAGCTGCTAATTAATACCCTCCTATACCTCAGGACCCAGGAGTACCCAAAGGAATCATCGATAGCCGATCGATCACATTGGTTAGATGTAGACTATGCGTTAGTATCGGCATCGGCATCGCGGTGCGGGATGCGCAAAACGGCCTTGCTCTTTGCTGAACTCGTCTCATCCGAAACTTCGCGAGCCTCCCGACGGTCCTCAGCAGCAAAGGAAGCAGACATGAGCGAAACATTGCTCACGATCTTCGAGAATATTGATGACCCGGATGCTTACTACGGATTGCCCGAAGAGGCCAACCTTTCAAAAGTGCTGGCTCGGGTGGAATACGAAAACGATGGGCCCAAGAGCCTTGCATTCCGGGGCGCCCAGTATGACAGCAACATTCGCCTCGGGAATCCTGTTGCCCAGTCAGATGGACAAGCTTTGGTGAAAGCTTTGAGCACACTTGGCTTGTCTGGACTCTCAAACTCTCTCCTTCAAACACAAGAGAACCTCGAATCGTCTCCTGCTTCTCTTGAGAGTACCTTCAGCACAGCCAGAAAACTGGAAATCTGGAACCTGCCAGCGCCGGCGAGCGACCATCACGCAGTCACTGTTTACAAAGCCTATCAAAGCATCCATCAAGCCACGGATATTGCAGTCGTTCGAACAGCTGTCCATGATGGCTTCAGCCGTACGATGAACAGCCTAACTGCACATGGTCTCAATGCTACCGCCCTGAGGAAACGCCTAGGGGCACTGGCTTCCTTGACTGAATTCGACGATGTTCTTGGAGTCTCCGACACTTCGGAGATGGATAGCATCCTTAGCAAATTCAAGAGCCGAAGTGATTGGATGAGAAGTGGACTGTAAGTAGCTCGGCAAGATTTGAATGTTTGGGCACTAACTATTCCTAGGTACGACAGCGTCAGTCAAATTCTGTCTTGTCGGGGAACGACAATGAGCATGATCAGCCAGCAGAATTCCCTCCGAAGCAACATCAGGCTCTCCGCGGCTGCAGCAAGACAAATGGAGGTAGAATCGTTGATCACTGCATCTGGGGTATATCGTTACCACCAGGCGACTCAGGAGAGCCTGAACATATCCACAAGTCTTACCAATCTCATCTCGCCTTGTGCATCGCTAGATCTCCATGTTGATGCTGCAATCAACATTGAAGCAGCCAACTCCCTCTGGGATTATGGAGAGATGAGCACATCAATCCGTATGCTTCAGAGCATCGACAGGGACTCTTCTCTTAGGAAGCAAACCATCCCAGTTAGTCGATCTGATTTGCTTTCAAAGATCGGCTACCAGGTCTCTGTTGCCCGCCTGGAGAAACCGCATGACATTCAGAAGAAATACCTAGAGCCGGCCCTCAAGGAGCTCAAGGGCAAAGGTCAAGGGCGTGAGGCTGGATTAGTTTTCCACCAGTTCGCCATGTTCTGTGATCAACAGCTTCAAGATCCAGACGGGTTAGAGGACTTGACAAGACTCCAGAACTTGAAGAAGGCCAAGAGTGACGAAGTGTCAGAACTGAAGTCATTGATATCCAGTACAAGGGATAGTCAGTTAAAGACCCGTTATTCACACGTTCTAAACAAGGAGAAGCAATGGCTAGACCTCGATGATCAGGAGCTACGACGCGTTGAGCAAACTCGCAGCGAATTTGTGCGCCTCAGTCTTGAGAATTACCTCCTATCTCTCATTGCTTCCGACGAACACAACAATGATGCACTGCGTTTCACAGCTCTCTGGCTTGAGCGATCAGAGGAGGACACAACAAATAAGGCAGTTATGCGATACCTCTCTGAAGTGCCGACCAGGAAGTTTGCTGGGCTCACCAACCAGTTAACGTCGCGACTCCAAGACCACGACACAACGTTCCAAAAGCTGTTGCTAGAGCTGGTTTACAAGATTTGCGTGGACCACCCTTACCATGGCATGTACCAGATTTGGTCGGGAACAAAGGCAAAGGCCCAACAAAAGGACGAGGTTGCGGTGTTACGTGTCAGGGCGACAGATCGTGTTGCCAAGCGGCTGGCTGAAACGCAATCAGTGTCCAACATTTGGCTTTCCATCGACAAGACGAGCAAATATTACCATGCTCTCGCCATGGACCGGAACCCCAACAAGTACAAGTCTGGAGCCAAGATTCCACTGAGAGATTCGACACCGGGCCACAATCTCGTCAACTGCCTTGCCAAATACCGGATTCCCTCTCCAACAATGCACGTTGAGCTTTCTGCCACCAAGGACTACTCAAAGGTGCCCATTATTTCCAAGTTGGAGCCGACTATGACTATCGCCTCCGGCGTCAGCGCACCCAAGATCATTACAGCTCTTGGAAGTGACGGTGTGCGCTACAAGCAGCTTGTCAAAGGTGGACACGATGACCTTCGACAAGACGCCATCATGGAACAGGTCTTCTCGGCTGTATCATCTCTACTAAAGCTTCATAGGGCGACGCAACAGCGTAACCTCGGGATCAGGACGTACAAGGTGCTTCCGCTCACAGCGTCTTCGGGGTTGATCGAATTCGTCCCCAACACCATTCCGCTTCACGAGTTCCTGATGCCTGCCCACGAACGTTATTACCCTAGGGACTTGAAGGGCTCCCAATGCCGTAAGGAAATCTTTGGAGTCCAAAGCCGGACGGTAGAGACCCGCATCAGCACCTATCGAAAGGTGACGGAAAGATTTCACCCGGTCATGAGATATTTCTTTATGGAGCACTTCATGGACCCGGATGAATGGTTTGCCAAGCGGTTAGCGTATACAAGAAGCACGGCAGCTATATCGATGCTGGGCCACGTCCTTGGCCTTGGTGATCGACACGGCCACAATATTCTTCTAGACCACAAGACAGGCGAGGTTGTCCACATTGATTTAGGAGTGGCATTTGAAGCTGGGCGTATCCTGCCAGTGCCGGAGCTTGTTCCCTTCCGACTAACAAGAGACATTGTGGACGGAATGGGCATTACCAAGACAGAGGGTGTGTTTCGACGATGTTGTGAGTTTACCCTCGACGCACTTCGAGAAGAGCAATACTCTATCATGACCATCCTCGACGTGTTGCGGTACGATCCCCTCTACACTTGGTCCATCTCACCGCTTCGGCTAGCGAAGCTTCAGAAAGCGAGACACAATGATGATGGGGTCCTGGATGATGAGCAGAGCGAAGCGGAAACAAAGAAGAGCAAAAAGGCAGCAGGTCACGTCAACGAGCCATCTGAAGCCGACCGTGCCCTGGAGATTGTGAGGAAGAAGCTCTCGAAGACATTGAGCGTGACAGCCACGGTCAACGATCTGATTAACCAAGCGACGGATGAAAGGAATTTGGCAGTTTTGTATTCAGGTGAGTTTCTGTCTCTGATGTGATAAAGTCAGATGGACCATAAAACTGATAACATGCACTAGGTTGGGCGGCATATGCTTAAGCACTTCAGGTTGCTTTCAGAGCTTTAAGAGACGGGGTAGAGATTGGATTTCATACTAGACCAGATAGAAGGGTCCAATAACTCACTGTATTATTAATAACTTCATTCCTCAAACTTCATTCCTCAACTCTAGTAGATAGGTAGATACCCGGTTAATATTGGATGCAAAGAGTTGCTTGATTGTTTTTGTCAATGACGATCTATAAATCGGAGATAGGCGCGTTTAAGGGCCTGGAGCTCGAACAATGGCGTTATCTTATCGCGCCCAAATGACATAAGGTTCTGTAATGGGCGGGCCAGCTACGGCTGGCTAGCTCCTCTCACCCATATTAGCACAACTATCTCCATCCAGATTCACCAGCCAAACATTTCCCACTGCTCATCAGCTCAGAAATCGAGATCCTGTTAATCGGATATCCCCACCTGCGTCCGCATTCGCCAGTCTCGGCTGTCGCAACCCACCGAACCGATACCGGACAGCCCGAGAAGCCGAGGCCTGCGTGACAGCTCTACAACAGTTGTTCCAGGCCTCCCCCTCGCCGTGGTGCGTGGTGGCTCCATGCAACCCGTGGCGGCCGAATCAACCTCTCCCTCCCGGCGTAGGCCGCGGCTCGACTCCTCATCCTCATCCTCTCCTCCCATCGCCGCCTGCAAGCGGGCGCGTTTCGAAGCAGTCACCATGGCCAGTGCCAAAGCGCGGGGCAAGCTCCCCGAGACCATCGATCTGACCCGGCCGGCCTCGGCCTTCAAGCCGTACACGGGTGCCAAGAAGTTGGTGATTAAGAATCTACGGGCACCCACAAGTCGCGATGCACAGGTAGCTGAATACTATGCGCGGACAGAGAAGGAGCTTGAAGGCGCTCTGGGAGCAGTGTTTGCGGGGAGGGCTCCCGATGTTCCCCTCGAGCGGTTATACAGAGGCGTGGAGGACGTTTGCCGGAGGGGAGACCCGGGAAAGGTGTACCGAATGCTGAAAGAGAGAATTGAGCAGCACTTGCAACGAATTGTGCTCCCAAGGATCCAGCGGAACGGGGGCATCTCGAATCTCGACACTCTGAGGAGCGTGTTGGCGGAGTGGAAGACCTGGAACGCCCAAACAGTACACCAACCAGCACGATCACAGCATGGACTTTTCAGCTAACTCCTTTCCAGATATTGATACGATCAACATTTAGCTATCTCGACCGAACACACCTATTACGAGAGAACTTGCCGTCAATCAACGACATGGCCATCAGTCAATTCCGAAGGATGGCATTCCCCTCACAAGCAGTCGTTTACGAGAGCTCTCCTGGAAGCAAAACAGTTGCGGGAATGTGCGAGTTGATCGAGTATGACCGGAGACAAAACGAACAGATGGACTCGACTCTACTGAAGGACTCGATCATGATGTTGTACGTTCTGGGCGTATATGTCAAACACTTCGAGCCCGTCTTCTTGAGGCAGTCCGAAGCATATTTCAAGGAGTTTGGCGAGGCCTCAAGCACGTTAAGCCTCAAGGGCTACATTGGGAGCTGCGAGAAACTGCTCAAGAGGGAAGACTACCGCTGTATCGAATTCAACCTCGACAGTACCACCGAAAAGCAGCTCATGGACTCGGCTCACTTGCACTTGATCGACAACTACTCGGACAAGCTCCTGAATGGAGGCAACCTGGCAAAGCTATTATCTGATAGAGAGGTCGAGTCGATGAAGGCATTATACGACTTGCTTCGATTATCAGGTATCCAGAAGAAGTTGAAGGCACCATGGGGTGACTATATCAAGACTACAGGAGCGGCGATTATTGGCGACAAAGACCGAGGTGATGAGATGGTCCTGCGGCTTTTGGAACTGCGGCGCTCCCTTGACTTGATGATTCGAGACGCCTTTGCGAGGGACGAGGACTTCCTCTGGGGCATGAGGGAAGCTTTCGGGAAGTCTATGAATGACCGCCAAGTTGCCTCGTGCTGGGATACGGGAACATCCAAGATTGGCGAGATGACGGCCAAGTACATCGACATGCTTTTGCGAGGTGGCTTGAAATCATTACCCAAGGAGCTGTTGTCGGACAGCAAGGATCGGGCAACGGCGGAGAAACAAGGGCAGGCCAGCACTGGTGACGAGGATGCAGAGCTTGATCGGCAACTGGATCAGGCCCTGGAGCTGTTCCGATTTATCGAGGGCAAGGACGCGTTCGAAGCGTTTTACAAGAAGGACCTGGCGCGAAGATTGCTGATGGGCCGAAGCGCAAGCCAAGATGCCGAACGAAACATGCTCACAAAGCTCCGAGGCGAATGCGGCTCTAACTTTACGCACAATCTTGAACAGATGTTCAAGGATCAGGAACTTGCCAAGGATGAGATGGAGTCATATAAGCAATGGTGCCAGGGAAGTGCTGAGCGCAAGGCTCCTCTGGATCTTCAGGTTATGATCCTCTCAGCTGCCGCCTGGCCTACCTACCCCGACATCCGCCTGAACCTACCCGACGAGGTGGCTACTCAGATTGAGCGCTTTGACAAGTACTACAAGAACAAGCATACGGGCAGGGTCTTGACATGGAAGCATTCACTGGCCCACTGTGTGATCAAGGCTACCTTCGCTAAGGGCGCCAAGGAGCTTCTCGTATCGGCATACCAGGCTGTTGTTCTTGTGATGTTCAACAGCCTGGCTGCTGACGGCTTCCTGGCCTACGAACAGATTGCCACGGGTACTGGTCTTCAGGGTGGCGACCTCGACCGCACACTACAGTCGCTCGCGTGTGGTAAGGCGCGGGTACTCACCAAGCATCCCAAGGGCCGTGAGGTGAAGCCTACCGACACCTTTACTTTCAACAAGACATTTACGGACCCCAAGTACCGCGTCAAGATCAACCAGATTCAGCTCAAGGAGACCAAGGAGGAGAACAAGGCAACACACGAAAGGATTGCGCAAGACCGACGGTTTGAGACGCAAGCTGCCATTGTTAGAATCATGAAGAGCCGAAAGACGATGGGCCATGCAGAGTTGGTGGCCGAGGTGATCAACTTGACCAAGAAGAGGGGCAGTGTTGAGCCGGCTGCGATCAAGAAGGAGATTGAAAGGTGAGTGAACTGTCTTCGAGATGATGCATTTATCAGGTTGCTAACAAGGAACACAGTCTTATCGAGAAGGATTACATCGAGAGAGAGGACAACTTGTACGTATATCTGGCCTAAGACTTGGTACATTGGTGCTATGTTGTCGGATTTGGTCGTCAAGGGACATAGGGTAGATATGGCGGGCTACAAAGCTCAATGACGAGAAGTACGATTACCAGCAAGAAGCAGAGAATAGACATCAACCATAGCTGCTCGTTAATGTATGAAATGTCCAAAAGAAGATGACTCTATGTGCTGTGTACAAAGGAAAGCATGTGGAATCGAACCTGCGGCTCGACAAAAGAGCAAAAAGAAAGCGAAGCCAGGGGGGGCCATGGGGGACAAGGTAAGGTTCAGATATATCAAACATAATGTTTGCAGGCTGAGCTACTTCGCTGAAAGGGAGAGAATTACTTTGATATATAACCAGGGGATTCATGGTCCAAGGTGGCTGATGATTGGAAGGAAGGTGAAGTGGTGGAGTTGGATGCCTAGACGGCTGAAGTCTCGCCTGCCAGGTTGCTGCTCCTCCCGCCTGCCGTTTGAAGTAGTCAGATATGGAAAGCACTTCACTCCTCCCACTCAACTGCTTTGTACTTTGACATCTACTACGAAACAACTGTTGGGCACCGCCCGTCTACTTATTCGCAGCTGTCAAGATGGACTTGCACCCCAGCACTTGGCCCCAGGTTCCTCGATTTTAGGGGCTGGACGATGGCTGAGCGTCTTGATCGGGCGGAATGACACCTCCTTAGGATGAATCTGCCGGCTTGGCAGATGGCCGCAGTTGCACAAGGCTCTGTCGAAACCCAGCATGCTGACGCTTGATCTGCAGAAGACCCCCGCCAGCGACCCTCCCTCAGCCTCATATTATCTCAACAGAGCCCTAGCCCGATTCTATCACATCAACTCACTCTCCTCGACATTCCCTAGCACAATGGACCCCGTGTCGTTGGCGTTCGGGGTTGTGTCCCTGGGCATGCAGCTGGTGCAAACAGCAGCTGCTATTAGGGCGCAGATCGACGCCTACAAATCAGCGACCAGAGAGTTGACCGCTTTATCCGACAAGCTCGACGACATCGAAGCGATATGTTATTCTCTCGAGGCAGCCTTCAACTGCTGTGACCAGGCCCCCAAACCCTGGGATGTTGTTCTGTTGAAGAAGTTGCACAAAATCATGGGCGACTGTCGTGACAAAGTTGCTCGGCTTTACGAGGTCATCAGCAAGATCACTTCCTGTCCACCAACTCGGCGCATTCCGTTGAGCACTACGGGGGCTCGCTTTCTTCAACATAGGGGTACACTGCGGAAATGCAATGACGAACTGGACCAGTCGCTCACCTCACTCCACCTTCACATGACTACCAACATCTTGTGAGTCCAAGGTCGTCAACCAGAACCAAGACTTACAGTAACTAGCGTCATGAACCTACGACCAATTCCACAAGCCCAGGATTCTCCAAGTCCAACTATCGCCGCACCTAGTCCAACAGAGCCCATGAACCGAGACAGCGTCGGCTCAGCAGTCGTCAAGCACCAAAGAAGGCGAACTCGACCAGACATTCAAACTCAGAAATGGGGTTGGTACTGCCTTTCGCTGTATCGCCTGGAAAGGACAAAAGTACGAAAAGAGAAACAGAACCAGGGTGACCCATCCTCGGCCACCATTCAAGAGGAGTCTTCACTCCTTGTTGGTTCACCTCTCCTGGGTCTGTACGCCAAGCTATCAGTGCAACGCGGATCCCTCAGTCCTCTAAGCATTTCAATATGCTTTCCACACATCCTCACCTTCAAACAGAACTCATGGTTCTTTGCAGATGTGTCGACGGCAATGAGAGGAGACGATGTTGACCACTTCCGAAGGGTGCTCGACAAGTATTCAGTGACACCTGCTACGAGGTTGAGCCTTTGTGATTCGACATCAAACGACACTGATACATTTTTTGGGGTAAGTGGAATCTAAATATATGTGTAGTGATTGGCAAAGTATAAGCTATTGACGGGTTATTAAAGGTAGCTCTAGTCGTCAGTGCACCGCGTATTCTGGACTATCTGATGGATCAATCTCCCAGCCTACTCCATGAAAGGTAAGTGCAACTTGAAGGGAATCGTTGTAATTTAGGCGTTTAATGAACAAGCATGTAGATCTCATCTACCTCTCAATCACGACATGCTTTATCGAGCATGGGTCCCCTGGCGTTGGAATAACCATGCATCTGGACGCGCTTACATCGAGGCGCGAGGTGATGCGCTCACACTCTCCGAGTTCCGCACTATAATATCCACGCACTACGACGCGGCATACGCGAGTTCCTGCATCGAAGCCTGTAAAGAATACTTCTTGGAAGAATGGGAACTCTTCAATCAATGTGTCTGGATAACAATAGTTCGTGCTTTGGAAAATATGTTCCTTTGGGAACGTGACTGGGACAGTGACAGATGGGTATCTCTCATCAAGCAAGTTATTTCAGATGGACTCGACGTCCACGGTAAGATTCTTACGTTATTTAATATGCCTAATCGTCAACTGTCTGCACTCGGATATCTCACTTATGGGGAAGACGATGCAGAGGACGTGCTGCTTCAAATCTATCGTTGGGTTGATATGTTGCACAAGGCCGGTGTCAATACTGACGAGTACCTCGAAAGAGAAATCCAGGATATTTCTTCAAGTTGGGACATGTTCAGGGGCAATGGGGAAAACTCGCCATATGTCAGAGAGTTTACAGTCCGAGAGTATAGGGGAAGAAACATTCCCTCTTGGACGACATCTTACGCTTCTTCGGCTGCCCCGGAGCTCTTCTCTGAGTTCCCCCATTTCATTGATGGGAAGGAACAGGGATGCATCTTTCTACGAGGCATCTATGCAGAAGACGTCTGCGCAAAACTAGGCGAGCTGGAGCCGCATCGAGCTTGGAAGAACTCGACACAAATGTTTGGTGAAGTTATTCGTGCCCCTCTGGAGCGATGGCCTTTGAATTGGCATCGACCCCCAGAACCTTGGACAGAGGCAGACAGAAGAGTGATGGCAGGTCTCGCGTATGCGTGCGACCTCATGGAGAGTCGGTTCGAGCGGAAGCAGATGAAAAAGTTGCGCAAGGCGGGGTACATGAGAGAGTTCCAGGCGTTGAAGTTGAAGAGCAAGATTCCTGGGGCCTGGGTGGATTAGGAGCGGGCTCCAAGTTACTTGTATACTTTTAGCTACTACTAGTCTAATGATGCTTTTGCTCAACCTTTGCGAGATGAAGAACGTGTCGTTTACCGCGAACGGATTCTTCGGAATCTGGTCACCTTTGATCCGTCGCTGAGCTCTTGCTGAATCCGCTCGTGCTTGTATCCAAAGATGAATGGCGTAATGACAAACCGGACTAGGTAATAGATAATACCTAGAGACAGGATTGCCACCGACACAAAGGGAGAAAGCCAGTAGGGCAACGAAGTGTTGCCCTTGCCACCGGGAGGTCGAACAAACGGCATCACAATGAGGAACTGGGGGGTGACTGTTAGCTCTTTGGCTCTGAGGTGAGGGAGTTGACCCTAAACTTACAAAGTTGGCGGCTAGGTAGAAAGCAATGACTGCCCACGGAGTGCTGAATGGCGACTTGTAGTTCTCGCTTGGCGTGAGGCGAAGCTTGATCAGTCCAACAGTGATGGCTGCAAACATGACGGTGGCTGGATATGACGACAGGCTGACGATGAAGTTGAAGGCGTCACCAGCCGGCGGAGCGCAGACAAAGAGGATGGTGACACCGAGGTGCAGAGCAAGAGCCGTGATGGGCGTCTTGAAAGGCCTGTTTTCCATGAAGAAGTTGGGAAAGGGCAAGACGCCGTCTTTTGCGAGTTCTTGGATGATGCGGGCTATCAAAGTCAGGACCAATTTGCGAGGACTGTTTTGGATACGGCGGGAGACTCACGGACTGTGAAGGCAATACCTAGAAGATGGCCAAGAGCCGAGAGAGCCACGAGAGCAGGGAGGGCCTTAACTCCTGCCTTGTCCCCAAACATATTCTTGAACAGGGTGGCGGCAACAGTGACTTCGGCTGTGCGGAAGTCCTCCTTAGAGACAGACGCAAACTGAATAACTGTCAGCTCTACTCTTTATATCTAGTCAAAGTACTTACATAGGCGATGTTGGCTAGAATGTAAAGAACACTGACAGTTCCCATGGAGAGTGGGAGGGCAATCTTGAGCGTCTTGCGAGGGTTGTGGACTTCGGATAGCACCTGATTTCAGTGGTTAGTGAAAACTCGAGAGATAATGTCCCTTGGTGGAAGCTTACGGCATTGATATTGTCGTAACCTCCAAAGGCAAAGATGACCTGGAGAATGGCAGTACCAATGTTGTAGCCATTGCTGGACGTGCCCTCAAAGCCGGCCGAGAAGTTGTGGGGCTTGTCCACCTTGAGATGGCCGCCCAGGGCGGCAAAGCCGCAGCAGACGATGAAGAAGAGGGTGAACAACTTGACGACTGAAAGCAAGTCCGATATCCATCTTCCAATCCGAGGGGTGACGGCGTGGACTCCGCAGGCGAAGAATGCGCCTGCGATGGCAACCCCGCGGAGCTTCCACGTCGTCGACTCTGCGCCAGCTGCTACCAGGAGGTATGAGGAGAAGGTGATGGCATTGCTAGCAGATACCTCTGGAGATGAGGATTAGCATTGCAGAGTCAAATTGGACGAGTTTGAGCTTACGTAGGAATACACAGTAAAAGACATAGATGCACGTCTGCATCAGACGAGGATGGAACGACCGCTCAAGATAGTTCTTGATACCACCTGATCTCGGAATGGCTGCGCCAAACTCCAGCATGACAAAGGTGCCGCACGTAGCGACGGCTGCTCCGATGACCCAGCACATGAGAGACATGCCCACGCTTCCCGAGAGCTTGAAGATGCCGCTGGGAGTTGAGAAGATACTGGAGTTGATATTAGTGAACTGTTGACTTGGACGTCTTGGAGAGCTCATCCATACCCGGCGCCAATCATCTTATTGACAATCAGTGATGCAGCACCGAACACTCCAATGGTTCGTTCCTGGAGGACATGAGCCTCGACGACTCCCAGGCTGGTCGACTTGTTGGTGTCCTCGCTGTCGTCCCCAGAGGTACGAACAGCCGGGGCGGCTGAACGGTGTTAGTTGTGGTTTCAATCATGGATGTTTTATCTACATGCCTTGGATCTCATCCTTGGTAGACATATTAAATAATGCTGATCACTGGGTTCTGGAGCCGAACCCCCCTGGTGTGAAGAGGATGAGGGAAAAAGAGAGGGATTGGGATGTACTGCAACATTATCATGATGCCCTAGCTCAAATATTTATATACCACTGGATGTCTTGAAAAAACGCTTTGATAGATTTGTATTGCTCCTGCCTTCATAGGTCCCGGTCCATCTCGGGGCAGCAGGAGCGACCCGGCGCCAAGCACGTAATCTTGGCATCGCGATGTCGTGCTACTAGGGGCAGGAACCAGACAGCAGCAACAGCCTCTCTCAATCGGATCTGACCCGACACGACTACGTAAAAAAAAAGGATCCTAAATTCCCAGGATGACAAAGTGGATTAATTAGGGAATAGAAATCCACTTGCTGTAGTAAAACTTGCAGGCTTTATAAGAGGGTAGAACGTTTTCCCTTAGTCACATAGTCTTTCTCCCCAGGGAACTGCGTGCAAGTCGTGCTCGGCGCTAAGAATTCGTCATGGCCAGTATCCCACCGGGCCATGGATGAAAAGGGAAATCTCTGTCGGCAACTTGTATCCGGAGTCGTGGTTCTCCCCACAATCCTTAGGACATGGCGTCGGGGGAGGTAGGGAGTAGAGAAGCTTAGACATATAATAGTTGGCCTTTCGCTCCCCCCTTGGCCATCACGTCATCAGGGCTGATTCCCATTCCCGGACCTTTGACACTACCTTATACCTTAGCCATGGCCATTGACCTTGTACCTTTCGACGTCCCGGGGGCTCGGACGTACTATGGGAATGCCATGCCATATGGCCTCGAGGTCCGAGGCGAGAACCCGCCCCCCGTCGCGGACTCGGCGGCAACCCTCCGGGATCTAGCAGAGTCGGGAAAGCTCCAGGAGTTGCTGGACCGTCACGGCGCTGTGCTGTTCCGTGGATTCGGGCACCCGTCAGCCAAGACCTTTTCCGACCTCATCTGCGCTGCTGAGGAGGGACGGGGACATCATCCCTTTGAGCAGATTGGCCTTGCTGGCAAGAGAACTCAAGTCGCCAAGAATATCTGGACGGCGAATGAGGGGTCGCCATTGACGCGTTTCTATCAGCACAATGAGGTTTGCTACTGATCATGGATATCAACTTGTACCTCACCAACTAACATGGCACCGCTAGTACTCTCGATACACTCGATTCCCCTCCAACATTCACTTCTACTGCGCCAAAAAGGCACCCAAAGGTTCATCACCATTCAGCAAAGTTACACCGCCTACTATACTAACGAGTGTAAACTGCTAGGAGGCGCCTCCCCCATAGCCCACAGCGCCAACGTCTACGAAAAAGTAAAGGCCGAGATCCCCGAGCTGGTCGAAGAGATCAACGAGCGCGGCCTGGGCATGAAGATGATCTTCCGGGCTCCGGGAAAGGAGAGCAAGGTCAACTCGTTCAACTGGGCGGGCAAGTTTAGCTTTGGGCAGGAGCTTGTCCCCGGGGATGACGAGGCGACGACCAAGCAAAAGGTGGAGAAGCAGGTTCGACGATTGACAGATGACTTCAAGTGGAATGAGGACGGGAGTCTTGAGTTGACGCAGCACATTCCTGGTAGGCTTTCTATTTGCACTGGGGGCCTTTTGTGAAGTGGTTACTGACCAGCGTCACCAGGTCTTCGAAGGGTGCCCTCTAGCGGCAGGCCTGTGTGGTTTAATGGACTAGTTGGACGGCATGGCATCACTAGAGATATTGGTGCCCTTGACCCGCCATACATCGGACGCGATGGCATGACTTGTAAGTTGTTCTTTTGGTCTATTTCTGATCAGTTACTGATGGTGTAGACCTACCTTGCGTGTATGGGGATGAGACTCCTATCCCTCGAAAGTATCTTGACAAGTTGATTGATGTCATTGATAAGGAGGAGATCAACGTCGCTCTTGAGGAGGGCGATCTCCTCTTGCTTGACAACTACCAGGTCTCTCATGGTCGGGAGCCTTGGGAGGGAGACAGGCAGATCTTGGTCTCGATGTGGGAGGGGCCGACTCCTATCGGGGTTTACTAGGTTCGACGAGTTGCTCGATGTATGCTCGATGTCGAATGATATTCCGCAGGTCAATCTAGGACACGAGTTCAAGTCAGCAGAATATCAAGGCATGCTCTGATGTTTCATTGCAAGACCTGGGTTGTGAAGCTAGTGTAAGTGACGACCATGCCGGTATGGAAAAGGTCTTGTCTAGTAGTATTCGATTTCTAAAGAAGCAGAGGCAGTCTGTAGTAGGCAAGATCAATGGCAAGTCTCTAAAGGAATTGACCAAGCCAAAGAGACTTGGATGCTCAATTCCCGGGGCGGGCATCCTATCGACTCCCATCTCTCCATCAAACCCCATCAAGACACCTTTCCTCTACTACAACCATCTCGGCATCTCTCCAAACACATACCGAGAAAAGGCGAACAAGGCAACCAGCCTCATCGCCTGCCAAGAAGCCCGCCCGCCCACCTGCGTCTGCCTTGTCTGAACCCTTTTCCCACCCGTTCGTCATGATAATCGCTTACAAAGCT
Source organism: Fusarium setosum (assembly GCA_013623625.1). Taxonomy (NCBI): domain Eukaryota; kingdom Fungi; phylum Ascomycota; class Sordariomycetes; order Hypocreales; family Nectriaceae; genus Fusarium; species Fusarium setosum. The sequence continues at coordinate 18,908 of JABFFE010000412.1, read as the reverse complement.
GCGCCCGGGAACTCAGCCCCCCAAGGAAGGGAACCCCTCACGAGGCAACCGCGAGGCAACCGTTTTTCGGTCGCCCGATAGACGTTGGGGTATGTCTCTCGGAGTCTGGACTTGGTGGTGTGTTGATCACCTTTTGCTGGGGGAAAGGGGGGGGAACTGAGGGGGATCTTTGTTTTCCCGGCCTGCCACACAAGGGAATATCCGCATCCCTTGGTGCTACCCCAACCCAGCGCCCGATCATCGCCCCCCCTCATCGCTGATTCAACTGTAGCGGGCGGTCCCGGTTCTGGAAACGAGCCAGAAATGTCATTGGTTGTGCAACAACCTTGGCCGTTGTCTGGGGTTGTAAGAGGTCGAGACCGGTGACACGACCACGAGGCAACCGGTTGCCAGGCGTTGTCAGGGCAAAAACAAAAGGGTGTGTGTCTGACAAATGTGCAACTTTCACTTTCGCCTTGTTTTTTATATTCTCTCCACGTATGGGAATCAAGTTTCTTCCTAGCCAGCCAGCCAGCCAGCTCATTCCTCGCAACCACCACCTTCGCCCTGCATTTCGCATATCATTATGCCCGAATTATGAGCCATGAATCGCCTCACCCAGCAGCCGGGCGGGTTGAATGACTGGATGTCATGCATGAAATACCAGCATGACATTCGGGCTGTGGTTGTGCAGGTTTGTGAATGGCTGCACTTTTCTCGCAGCCATAGCAGCTCGAGATACCCTCGCTACGACCCCGGGCGCATACGGTGCCGAGAAAAAAAAGGAAGTTTTTGATCACACGCGCAAGCCTTCGAGCTTCAGCTGACAATCGATGAAACCTAGTTTCTTGCCCATAAACCCGTGCTTGCATCCGGAATCATGGAGAAAGAAAAAAACCTGATCCATAAGCAACCACAGACGTCAGTTTTGCACTTTGATGCGAGACCGATCAGATGGACGAACCCAAGCCCGTGGACTCCGGAGCTGCCCTGTTACCGATGAACTCCTAGGCACGGGCTTGATCAAGAGTCCATCCACGATCAGTGACTCTCTCCCACACGATTCGTCCATCAACATCCCCCACTGGGAATTATCTGCATAACCGCCGGTTCCGCCGAGGGGGCTATTTCTGTCGATGCCGTCAAACCAGGCGATAGACACTATTGACTCTTGTCACTCCGTCAAGATTGATATTGGGCCTTCATGCTTTCAGATGAGCTGTTTCTTCGGAGAACAGTCTGTCGGTACTCGTCCGACACAACACGGTCCCTGCCGATATGTCAACTTGTCCACCGCTTCACGGCGCCGATTCGCCCTGGGCCCTGGCGCTTGCAACGGCGCTCCGACGGCGGTGGACTCCCGATATCTGTCTCGATGTGGCGACACACGTTGTGCTTCGCGACGGCAGTGATACAGCATCGCATCGGAGGTATGCGGGAGGCATCAACGCCCAATGTATTCGTAGCTCAAGCTTTGTCGTTCGCCATCGCGATGGCATGACTGAAAAGATTGCCTGATCCGGAAAGTAATTGTTCGCACTGGCTCAAGGTTTGTCTCGCAAGTCGACAACCTATGCTGTGAGGAGGGAAGGGTAACGCAGCGTAAAGGATCTCCAGATGATCACCCCCCGTTACCGCGTCGGACTCACCTGCCCAGAACAAACCACGCGTCTTGTATATCCGTGCAAGCTGTGCTGGCACGGCTCGGGACAAGAGACGGACCCAAATACTGACAGCCACATCGGTGGGATCATGGCTGGCGTTTCGGGTGCTTGCATAGACATGGCTCGGCTCGGACGAAATAGGCTGTCGGTGACGCCTTTCAGGTTGAATCATGTATGACTAGGTCCTCGGCACTGTGCCTCATCGTAGAAAGTCTATATCGACAGGCAGTGCAACGCTTGGCGCCCGCTGACCGTCTGGATGCAAGTCGATTGACCGCGTCGTCGACCGGGCGATGGGCGAAGGCCGGCATGCAGTGTCTGGGGACTTTGTAGTGGCGGCTGTTGCGGCTGAGTGTTTCGACTCGAGAGGGTGGTCGTCAGCATGGCTTGCAGCAGCACCACGTCGGCTGGATGGCCGGACTGTTGTTGCCTCGGCGAACCACTCTCAACTCCAACCACGTTGGATACTCATGGTGCGCGCGCCTTTGGCCACGAATCTAGCTTCGTAGGCCGTGCAGAAGCTTTGCGTCTCTTGAACGAATAGTAGCTGCTTTCATGGCGGGTTAGGTTGTAATAGTCAGGCCGATGTCGTTTCCTCAAACCAAGGCCTTTTCGACTTCAAATAGTCTTGAATCGCCCCTCCAAAAGTCCAGCTTGGAGACAGCAACAATCCCATCACTCAACCACAACAACAAGTCCCCTTCAATCTTTTCCAGAAACTGTGAATTGTCAGCTCAACAGGCCTGCACACCTACCTGGGCTGTGCTCTCATTTCCAGTTTGAACCTTGCATTCACCCTCCATCTTTCTCTTAGTACACACACCTTTGGCATCACGACCGCCTCACTTTTTTGTCCCCGCGCAAACAGTGCTGAGCCCCCCCGGCTTCCTGGCACATTGCAATTCACATTTGCCTCGTCTCCCTGAATTCCCAGTCAGATATATCATCCCCCGCCTCACGTTCCACTGGCATGAGAGTTGAAAATCACATTCACCATCAATCACAAACCAATTGCACTATGCCCGGGCAAGTTCCTGCCGGGGCCATGCCACACAGCTCCCCTCAGCCGCTCCATCACCAGCCTCGGCCTCCAATGCCAGGTGCTCCAATGCCCCAGCCCAACAGGAGCCCTGCTGGCTTTCCTGCAGGCACGCCGGCGGCAACACCTCACTCGAGCCACTCTGCAATGGCCGTCAACCCCCAGCCGCATTATCCTCCTGCTCCTCCCCTGCATGCAGTTCCCCAGGACCTGCGTCCAAGAGATCCCGTCCAGATCTCGGATATCCGGAGTGAGCGCCTCAACGAAGCCGATGCCTGGGAACGTCTCTCCACATATATCGTCATCCGCCTGGAGAAGGCACCCAGCTCCCACGAAATCGATGACATGGGATATCCACTGAAGCCAACCTGGGAGAGGGTTCTTCGGATTGAGCAGAGAGACATCCCACAAGAAGAGGCCAAACGCAGAGTCCGTCAGCTCCAGAGAGAAACCAAGCCTGTCTTTGAGAAGAAGGCTGGCAAAAGCCTGCCTATCCAACGCCAGCTCGAACGTGCCCAGGATGACCTCACAAGTCGCAACCATGATCCTCGATATTGCTTCAAACTGGTTCAGTTCGAGTCGAAATTCCGCCCGGTGGATGACCGATATGTCGAATCCATCGGCAGACACAGGCACGACAAGAAGTATCGTAGGGACAAGAAGTACCATAAACACTCCAGGAGCAGCAGACACCCCGCAATGGAACGAGAGGCCATCATTGCTTACTTCAAGCGGATGCCTGCTCCAGGCCAGAGCGGCTTGAGGATGCTCGAGGATGACGAGAGAGATCAGAGGATGAGGCACCAGATGACCACCATGTCGCCTATCCAGCAACAACATCCTCAGCCAAACCCAGCAGGATTCCCCCCTGTTGCTCATCACCCTTCGCCCTCGCATTCTGCCCCTGCGGCTCCTGTTCAGCCTGTGGGACTGGCCATGAACCCTAGGATGAATGGCCAACCCAAGCCAGCTGTACCAGCGCAGCTCAATCATCCACCACCGCAACCCCGTCCATCTCGTCACCAAGAATCAGACGACGAGTCAGACGATGAGGAGGATGCCGTGCCGGCAAGGCAGGGTAATGTAGCACTCCCGAAACCTCCTGTTGCAGTCCCAGCAAGGTCGGGGCCGTCACCACCTCAACCCAGCATCCCAGCTGCAGTTGCTGCAAAACAAAATGCTGGAGTACCTCCTCCCCCAAAACTTCCAGCTGTCAACCTCCCCCCCAAGCCGAATGCTGGGGTTCCTCCCCAGAAGCTCCCGGCAGTGAATCTCCCACCCAAGGCAAATGCTGTACCGCCACCGAAGCTTCCGCCGGTAAATCTTCCAAAATCAGGGCCTCTTCCAACGTCTAAATTCCAGCCTGCTATCCCTCCACCCAACGTGGCGGGAGTACCACCACCTCCAGCCCAGAAAGGTGGACCAGTTATGGGCCCGGGAAAGGCGAATAACGTCCCGCCTCCGCCAAAGCTGGCTCCTGTCACACTCCATCCAAAGCCAGGAGTCGGCGCACCACCAATGCCTCCAGCCATTGCCCAAGCCAAGTTTCCACAGGCCCCAAGGGGAATGCCAGCAAAGGCTCCTCCTGCGATGGCACCGGCGAGCAAAAACATCATAGTTACAACCACCGCTAGGGACGATAAAACCAAAGTGTACCATGATTCGGACCGGAGCTCCCGGGGTTCTATGTTGTCTGACGACTGCTTCTCGGAAAACGGGAGTGACGGCACAAGGCCATCATCTCTCAGCTCTGCTGCAGGCTCGCCGCGACGTAATCGAGGTCGCAGCCCAACCCGAGAGCACAAGGATCATCGCGAAAGCGTTGTTGTTCGGGGCTCTCGCCATGCCAAGAGAGAATCGGAGTATGCCCTTGAAAAGAGGGATTTTAGGAATCCTTCACGGCAGCATGTCCGCGTTTCCTCGCCTCGCCGTCGCAGAGAGGAAAGTCGGTCACCAAGGCGTGAGTTCTATCCTAGCCGCCGGAGAGAAGAGCCAGAGTGGGCGCAGCGGAGAAGAACCCTGTCCCCTCGCATCATCCAGAGAAAGCGCAGTGTCGCTCGTCTTGTATCACCCCCAGAGGCACGGCGAGAGATCTTTGCCGATGAGGTCAGCCGTGTTGGGAATCGCCTAGAAAGGGCGCGACTGGATGATGCCTACCATGACCGTGAGGTCCGGCGGGACAACGACCGCTTCGAGTATCTGGACGAAGACGTTCGATGGCGCCGTGACATCAAGGCGAGACTTCGCGACCATCTAGAAGATGATTACCGCCATGGTGATCGTGAGTTTCGCTGGCCAGATCGAGATGCTAGAGAATACATGCGCCGAAGAGAAGAGATCGTTAGGCCGTCAGGTCGTCCATTCCGACCCATGGGTGGACGTGAGGCCTACAGAGCAGAGTATCGCGACTAATGAGGAGTGATATGAAATTGAATATTTCTATCTTGCCAGGATTTGAATTAGTTTCTGGTCGATAATACGGATTTGGTGCGGTGTGGAAACGATACCTTGGGGTTTTCATGTTATGGAGTTGATCCTGGTTCAACGGAATGAGCAACGGCAAGGCACAAAATGTCCACGAATGAAAATGAGTAAAGTAGTAGTAATGAGTCATGACATTTATGTTATCAAGTTGGATGCCATCTTTGCATTTGACATGGTTCTCGTTTTGTTGATTCCCATCGACTAACACGACAGCACCTATGTTAGGTACTAAGTAGGTAGGTACTAAGGTACTTAGACAGGATTCAGTGATTCAGAGCACGTGACCTAGCGCCATCAATCTCGGGAGGGGCTGCGGCCGTCGCGCCTTGGACGCGTCAATGCAGGCAACTCCAGTCCGTTCGTGGCATCGACTTTAAGAGCCCAGCCGCGTCGGGTCTTGCAGCACAACTTGCGAGTGTAGGTATAGGACAGGTTCGGACCTGCAGTAGACGGACTTTCCTTTCATCCAGCCAAGGCTTTATCGCAAGCTGATTGATTGAGGACTCAGCCGTTGCTCTTTCCGTTTTTTTCGTTCTCAACTCTTAAATTTCCTCGTCATCTCGAATTGCATCTTGCTGCCAACATCCAGTTTATGACGGCTGGCATCACCAGCTTGCCCATACGTTCCTCGCCGACACCTGGCCGCCTTCTCCGACGAGCCGTGCAGCAGCTAGCTCATGTTCATACCCTTGGCCAATCGCCCTCACCTATCCACGAATCAATGTTAGCCAGGGCCAACAGCGATTACGAGGCCAACGGCCCTCCTCAGAGGAGTCAGCCCGCTAAATCCTTCTTCCCTTCGAGCAGCCCTAGTACGCATAATGCCGACATTCGCCAACAGCTAAAGAAGCCAAACGCGGGTGCTGTGTCGGCGAGGACCACCCAACCTTTCCCGAAACCTCTCGATTCTCGACCCTCCAATATGAATCATCCCCGCATGAACAGACCGACAACGGGTGCTGGAAGTGGCTCGCTGGCTTCGCTGTACGGAGGATCAGACTCATTCAAGCAAGAGCCAGCCGTTATTGATCTTACGGGCCCCGACGCCCAAGCCAAGGCCAAGGCAGCAGTGTATTTCTCCGAGAACGACTTTAGCGATGACGATGACCTCGATCTTGACTTCAAAGCTCCTGACGCCTTGCCAGACCTTCCCGCAGTCACTACCTCCAAGCCTATTTCCAACGAGAATATGCCCCCTCCACCGACATCGACACAAACTGAAAAACCCATTGACTGGTCTTCATCTCCCGCATCTCATTTCTTGCCACCACAACGTATCCCATCAATTACTTCAGCAGCATCTGATAAAACCTTGAAACGCGAGTTGTCTGGTGATAAGGACTCCACGGACCTCCCTGCTGTGAAGAAGGCGAAGAAAAGGGTCCTCCCTCAAAGCTTCAAATATGAAGAGTCCGATGACGATGACGATGACTATGCCAACATCGCCAAGACTCCATCCAACAAACGAAAAGATTACTGGAACCCTACTGCCAGTGCTGTCAAGGAACAGAAAAAACAGTTCAGGAACCAGCGTCAACAAGAACAACCTACACCAAGCACCGATCTGTCGATGGAGATTAAGGAAGTGGCCAAATCACATGCCAAAGGGAATGTCGCGGTCTCTCTAAGCGAGGAGCAAAGGCATGTCTTGGATCTCGTCGTCAACAAGAACCAGAGTGTTTTCTTCACTGGTGCAGCTGGAACCGGAAAGTCAGTGTTGATGAGAGCCATCATCACTGAGCTCAAAAAGAAGTATGCAAAAGACCCTGAGCGAGTTGCGGTTACGGCCTCTACTGGGCTGGCAGCATGCAATATCGGCGGCATTACCCTTCACAGCTTCTCTGGGATTGGCCTGGGCAAGGATGATGCCCCAACATTGGTCAAAAAGATTCGACGGAACCCTAAAGCCAAAAATCGTTGGTTAAGAACCAAGTGCCTAGTCATTGATGAGGTTTCGATGGTCGATGGAGAATTATTCGACAAGCTGTCTCAGATTGGAAGAACGATTCGTAACAATGGCAGGCCATGGGGTGGTATTCAACTGATCATCACGGGAGACTTCTTCCAGCTTCCACCGGTTCCCGACCACGGTGCGAAGCGTGAGACCAAGTTTGCCTTTGACGCGGCAACGTGGACCACTTCCATCGATCACACCATCGGACTTACACAGGTCTTCCGACAGCGAGACCCTAAATTTGCCAACATGCTCAACGAGATGCGTCTTGGTCGAATCAGTGAAGATACTGTGAGGGCTTTCAAAGCTTTGGCACGGCCGCTCAACTTCAACGACGGACTGGGGACTGCAGAGCTGTTTTCAACTCGAAATGAAGTCGAGGGCTCCAACGAGCGGCGGCTAAGAGAGCTTTCTGGCACGGTGCGGCGGTACGACGCTCTCGATACAGGCAAAGAGGAGGTGCGAGACAAGTTGTTGATGAACATGATGGCCCCAAAGAGCATCGATCTGAAGATCAATGCTCAAGTGATGCTGATCAAGAACCTGGACGAATCATTAGTCAACGGGTCCTTGGGCAAAGTTATCGGTTTCTCAGACGAGAAGACATTCGACATGAGCCCGCCTGATGAATTCGACGACGACCCTATGGCTAAGGCCCGGAGGAAACTCCTCAAGTCATTCAGCCGCGAGCCTGATACAAGCTCGAGCGGAGTAAAATTCCCTGTGGTACAGTTCATGGCGACGGACGGTACATCACGAGTCATTCTCTGCCAGCCGGAAGAGTGGAAGGTCGAGCTGCCAAATGGAGAGGTACAAGCAAAGCGCACCCAACTCCCCCTGATCCTGGCGTGGGCACTATCCATCCACAAGGCCCAGGGTCAAACTCTGGAGAGAGTGAAAGTCAACCTTGGACGCGTCTTTGAGAAGGGTCAAGCTTATGTCGCCCTGAGTCGAGCAACAACCCAGGATGGTTTACAGGTTCTGGGCTTTGAAAAATCCAAGGTCATGGCCCATCCTCGAGTGGTGCAGTTTTACAATCAACTGTATAGCGCCGAGGAAGCTATTGGGAAAAAGCCACAGTCCACCACTGACCTTGTCGCGAATCGCATTGGTCCTGCACCTCCAAAGAAGCCAGCACGTGAGGTGGTAGATCTGGATGATGAGGAAGAGGCAATGGCGTCGTATGGTTATTGAGCACCATTCGACGCGGCCAAGCTGGCATTGGCATGTTGGTCGATTTTGTTGCTGAGAAGGCTGTATGATAGAAGGGGGCAACCTCCAGTGGAACCGGGCGTTGGGACGCCCCTACAGGGCGAGTTGATCGGGATCAGCAATCAAACCGATGGCAGTAGATGCCTATCTAATCTCGGAGCATCCGAGTTTCATGATAATTAACTCTATGGCAATAAACTACTCTTCATACTCGGGTCTAGCTTTGTTGAGGTTGGCATGCGTCTAAGCTGAGGTATGTTGAGAATCTCCACCCCCGCGGGGAGACTTTGGTATGTAAGTCGCCTCTTGCGATGTGGTTACTGCCAGACTTGTTGAGAAGTCTCCCTTGTCCAAGGACTTGAATCAGGGTCTTTTATGGCTTCTGAATCTCGATACAGACGCACAAAGATCTGGATTGTCTCGGCACGTGTACTCGAGATTATCCGATGCATGTCTTAGGATAGGGTGCGACATAGCTTGGTACCGAGAATTGATGGGGCGCAGATAATTTCAATAACAAAAGCTTATGCCAAAGTTTCAATTTGGAACTTTGCCATTGAGTTTGTTCAACCCCAGGAGTGCTCGTAATTCGTCCCTCATGTTGTCCTCGTGACTCAAATCAACCCAGAGAATGGCGCGGAAACTTGATTGTATCACTGAAACGCTGCTGCCATCCCACACGACGTTGCCTTACCTACATAGTTACCACAAAGCTACTTGACGAGCTAACGTTTTGAGTTGGATCCAATCCAACGCATTGTAGTAAAATAGACTCGAGTCCCAAGTGGGAAACAATTGCCCATAGTTGATCATTGTTCCATGTCTCGTCGAGTTTGGCCCGTGAGGAGCGAGTGGTGGCTGGCTTATCGATAAGCTAGTCCTCGGTGGTGGGAGACTTTTTGCCCAGGCCAAGCTGCCAGACCGTGGGACGTTGAACCTTGGTAAACCCCATCCACAACATCGCAATCCCAAAATCCGATCCGCGCACTACGGGGAATCCGCTCCTCGGAAATAAGACTGTACAAACTTGGGTATTCGTTTTCCTGCTTTGAATATCTAGTACTCGCACGACTCTGCCCACGAGGACCCCCAAGCGTCGACTCTCCTCCCCTCGTTCTACCCCATCCCCGTCCGAGAAACTGCAATCCATCACCCGTCGCTGGGTCGACAATCTTGAACGCTCGCTCGCTCGCTCGCTTCGTTCTCACCTCAAACACTCCAAGGACACTCTCCGATAAAATCTGCGAACCCTACAAGCTACAGCATTCGACGCTGCGCGTTCGTGATCCAGCTGTGCAGCTCGCGTGGGAATTTGATGACGTCTAGATTGTGACAATCCCGACAATTCTCTGATACAAGCACCATCGCATTGGGAAACAAAGCATTCCATAAGAGACACGGCACCTGAAAAGATACTCTCTGAACATGGCAAACCAATTCATCGGTCTGCATATGCGTGTGGTGTTGAGGGAGCCCGCAGCATACCAACTCACGGGAACTGTTAGAGATGTCCAGGCGGGCAGTGGCCTTACCTTGACGAATGGTTGGTATGCTCTAATTCCGTGACTTGGGAACATCTACTGAGACTCGGCAATAGTATTCGTTTCGGGCACCAAGGAATGGCATCCGCAAATGCGCATCGATGCCGCAAACATCGCTGATCTGTCCGAGATCAAGACGGACGATGCGCCAGCTACGTATCCTCCCCCTCCGCCCGAACCTATCGTCGCGCCTACCTTCTCGCAACCGCTCTCTCAACCCACCTTTGTCGACCCTGCGATCCTTAGTTTGGGAAGGCCACCGGCGTCGGCGACACCCTCAGGCTCGGATGCGAAACCCGTTGGCCTGGAAGATGGGAGATCAGAATTGCAGGCTAGTCAAGCGAGTGCGGCATTCTCGACTCCAGGGCGGCCTACCCCCGACCAGGACTTGACCGGCTCAGTGAGTAACTTGGCTATCGCCGAGACGGTGTCTGAGTTGGGCAACGGCCAGTCTGTTGAGCGCCAAGAAGTTCAATCTACTAAGAAAAAGAACCGGCGCTCTCGACAGCCCAAGCAAGGAAAGGCCCGGCGGAATGAAGAAGATGGGCAGCCCGCTGAGGCCTCACCCGCTAGTGGCCGAGGTAAAGGATGGAGGCAAACCCCTATCCTGCAGAGCACGGCATCCTTCCAACCATTCCACTCTCTTAAGCGGAACGGCAAGGGACGTAAAGGAGTCATTGACAATGGGTGGGCATCTGAGGATGTCACAGAAGAAATGGGCGATTTCGACTTTGAGAACAACCTAGCCAAGTTCGACAAGCGCACAATCTTTGATCAAATGAGAAAGGAGGATCAAATCGACGATGCCAACCGGCTGGTGTCCCACAACCGCCGACCAAAGCCCGGCACAGCTGGCGGAAAGAACCTACACTACACGGAGAATGTTCTTGACATGCCATCTACAACTGGCAAGAACGCGGATTTCTGGAATAGTGAGGCGGATGACGGGTTGAACGAGGCCGAGAGGCCAGCAGGGCGGGATTCGCGGAGCGGCCAGAGCAATCGGAGAGCTGACAGCAAGTCGGGACCGTCACGGAGATCACAGTCACGCAAGGCCAGTGCCGTTGCACCATCTGGTGGTCTCCCTCTGAGCCGTGTCAACTCCGGCGTACGTTCAAGCCATCTTTCTCGCTTGTCCATTTCCAGACCAGAGTCCCGTAGTACTGACGGTAGACAACAGCAAGGTCACCCACCCGGCTTGTACCTGGTGCCCTCGAACAAGCGACTTGAAACCGTATCGGCGCTGCAGATGCTGAATCTCGAGAACATTGCTGCGAACGAGGTTGGGTTGTCAGAACAGCTCATGGCAGAGAATGGGGGGCGAGGCATCGCCGAGGTGGCCTTCACGGCGTTGTCTGATCCCGCCATCAGGGTGCGATTCGGGCTTGCTGGTGCCAACCCTTCTTCGAGCACTATACTGAGCAGCCCGGCGGTTGTGATCCTGGCTGGCAACAATAAGTCCGGTATCCGAGCTATCGCTGCAGGCCGTCATCTACGAAACAAGAACATCAATGTGATGGTGTGTTTGGTGGGTATCGAACGCGAAAGAGACTTGTTGGAGGACCTCCGGCAGCAAATCCAGCTGTACCGGGCCTTTGGGGGCAAGATACTTAGCAAAAGCGACCTTTTTGAGCACCTACGAAAAAGCTCTTCGTCTGGGTCCCCCATATCGATCTCTCTCATCATCGATGCCCTTCTAGGGCTAACCATTTCTTTCGAAGAGTTACGGACGGGTGACCAAGCTACCGTCTATGAGCTGATGGAATGGGCGAACCGCAACGAAGCTTTCGTGCTTGCGGTTGATGTTCCGACGGGCATTGACCCAACCTCTGGCAAAGTGGCTGTTATTGATGGCGGTCGCCTTTTCGTCAAACCACGATACGTTGTTGCGATGGGCGCCCCCAAACGCGGCTTACTCGAGGCTGTTACACCACCCAGTGAGGATGACCCGGAACATATGAACCATGCGGTGCACGAGGGTGAGTGGCGTCTCTTCATCGCAGACATTGGCCTGGGCAGTGCAGTTTGGAGAAAGGCTGGGACCAAGATCCGCCGAGGCATTGATTTCGATGAGAAGTGGGTGTTGGAGATGAGGTACCGGGATGGTCAGCAGGAAGAAACCGACTATGAAGAGGAATGAGGCACAGCCAAGGACCAAAGGGAAAGGGGGCATAGCGATGGGAAGCGGGCTTGATTTTTTTGGTGATTTTCTTTCTTGCATGCTCAAAAGGGTGAGAGGGAACACCATGATGATGTTTGGCGTTGGTGGTTTTCATTCTGGCGCGAGAGGATCGGTTGCTGGGAGCATTAAAGTCTATTACATGAGCTTGATAGTTACCAATACCCAGGAGTTTTCGTATTTATCTCATTTTAACAGCGGACCGTTTCTGCTTGATGAGGATGCCACTGTGACGCAGAAAGGACCCGCATACCTGGGTTTGCAGTCAAAGGATCGATGCATAACAACGTGGGCGTTATAGAAAGGAGGGGTGCAAACGAGCCAAGAACCTGGGGAGCGTTACGCAGAAGCCAAGAGGGGAACCAGGAGACGACAGCTAAGCTTTGCCAAGACTTGCGTGCTGCCCCCCTGTGCAGACTTGGCACTGGGAAAGCTTGATTGAATGACGATGTCATGTACGACGTGGAAATATAAATAAAGCCATGCCCTCTCATGGGAAGAACAGAGAAACCAAAGCCAACATGGTTTGAATCTATCAACCCGACGGGTATTGAAGTGTGCTTTCTGAGATGATATTCAGAACCTACCTTATTTCTTGACATATCCGTTTTTCCACCAACGGCCTAGAAGAATAGAAAGAGAGCCAAGAGTCAACCCGAGTCATGCTCATTCGCCCGCTTTTAAAGTTCATCTGGGGGGCCGAACGAGATTCAGCCCCAAGTGAGTTTGTACGACTTCGTATTCATGGGCCGAGTTTGTTGCCCCTCAGGCAGTTGATGCTCCAACAGTCCCTGGTGTAAGTGCCTTGCAAATAGAGAAGGAATCTAGAGTCAAGCCGTTCCGAGTTCTTCTGCATCTTGGCCCATCTCCGTATCAATCCAGATGGCTCTTAAAATATCAGACCTTTGGCTTGTCCAAGTTGAAATAAAGTCTCTTGGACGATCCTTTCCAACCCCATTCTTTAGGGTGCACAGTGCGGATGGCTGAGTCGTGTGGGGTCGGTGGCTTACATCACTGCCCTCTAGGGCGTCCTGCAGGTTCCCAGGGCTGGGTTGTCGATTCACCTTCCCTACAGGGAATCATGGTGGAAGGGAAAATCTGTGAAGAACAATAAGCTAAAAACTAAGCCTTTCCTCTAATTCTCTATAAAGTAGGTGCTAGCCCCAAAGTGTCTCGTGATGGGCATAAGACACTCGAAGAAAGAAACCAACAGCCATGGCGAGACAGTCAGTCCCCTTCTCACGTTCTTTTTTTTTTTTGACGTGATGGCGGGGTTACATCCGCATCCAACTTTGCTCGACCGACCGTTCGCTGGGAAAACCGGGCTGGCTGACCATCATGGAGGGCATTTTTGTGGACGGAATAGGACACGCACAGTGTACATCAGGGCCCGGACAGTTTGTGAGCGCGTCCCAATTGTTCGGCTACTCCTAGAGTTCCAGGCTGCATTCCAGGGCCGTTGCAGACCTGCAGACAGACGATGGAACCGAACGGAGCCGAACCGTCTGCAATTGCAACGACTTGGCGACGGTATCGTCTGTGCAGAAAACGGTTGATGCGACAAGAAAGTAAAAGATGACCACAACAATCATCCTGATATTCATTGCATTTGTTGGTTGGTTTTGCGCCGATCGGGTCGTTTATTTTAAGCAATTGAGGTGACCATCTGACACCCAGGTCCATACTTCTGCTTATCCTCCCGGCGACATTCATACAGTGTGTCGCGGGGCATGTACAGTACAGTGCGTCGCTTCATCCCGTCGACTGCGGGCAGCCCAGCAGAAAAAGGTGACATCTCCCCCCTTCTCCAACCGTCGACTGACCTCTGGGAGCGAAGAAAGAGAGCATGCCCTTTGAGGTTAAAGTCGTTGGAGAATTGCTCCATACCCACGCCTGGAGCGCCTGATAAAAACAACTCGATTCCCCAGTTTTCCATCGCGCCGGCCTTGGACTTGTCTCTATATCTCTCTGTCACCCTCGGATTCTGCTACTTGTCTCATGTTCGCGACACACGAGAAAACGCTGCAACTCTCGACATTGTTCTCCCCTGCCGGGTCCTTCATTGCCGTCGCCGAGGCTTCCTTTTACCTTCGAGATCGCCACCCCCGATCTTGGAAGCAGCAGAGCGTCGACCCCAAGCAAGCCAAGATTTCTCGGCGCCCAGACTCACAGCCTCCCATCCCATCGCTAATTCCATCAGCGCCCCCACTTGGCAGTCTAGTCCTGGCCTGGGCAGGTCCAACTCTTGACTTGCCAGCTTGATTTGTGTCTTTCCGGGTCCCTTGTCCGCGGCACGTTCCACGAAACCTGGAACCCGATTCTACCATTCTCCCGGTAGACTTTTGACTTTCAATCCAGCGCGACTTGTGCACGAATCCACGGGCCATTTTGGTCTCGCCTTCGACGCCTCACGAGACTGAAGCCTTGTTGTGGCTTTTATCTTACCAGGATCGATCGCCCATAAGCAATTACCCCCGACAAACCGCGTCTGAGCCTCCCCCCACGATCCCTCGATCCGCGTCTCAGCAGACTCATCCCCCGACGATACCTTTGCGACAAGTCGAATCCGGGCACGAGGCGATACGAGTTGACAAACGATCGAAAAGCCAATGATTCCAGAACTTCCTCTCATGGCGGCCGTCTAATCCATCTCGAATTCCCCCCCGTCCCGCGAAACCCGTCGCTCGGGGCTGGCCGTCCCATGCGTGTTGCCCCTTTGATCACCGGTCAGCCGCAACAATGGACGCCAGCCAGCTGGTCTCTGCGACCATCACGGCGCTCCCATCGCTGTGTACGACGACACTCCTACCCGCCAGCGGCGTCATGACCATGGGATATGATGGCGTCCCCGTTGCCTTGACAGAACCCGCCGTCTTCCAGGTGCCATGCCCGACGCCGAATATCATACCTCGAGTCGCCATAGCAATGACCATGGCCGACACTTCTGGAGATGAGAGCAGCCTCACTCAGCACGATGCATCAGACAGCAGTCCCAAGTTTTCCGACTTCCGCGATCCCTTCTACGCCTCCACCTTTCCTATCTGTTATGCGCTCGCCGCAACCACTGTTACGGCTTACATGCTTGTCATTATGCTCTTCGTCACACCGCGGTCCTTTCTCGATGGAGGCATTGTCTACCTTGGCCGGCGTTCCGGCTTCACTCACAGTTCATCTAGCGGTGTCAGTATCGGAGGCCGCCCTTGGCTACAAAAGATAGCGGCCTTGACTGTCGCCATTTCACTTACGATTGCCACCGCCGACACGTTCCAGGTGGCTCAGAATCAGTATACATGGGGGATCCAGAACGCAAAGCAGTTACAGGATGAGGTTATGAACAGCGTGGAACTCAAGGTCATCCGTCTTGTCTCGGACACATTTCTATGGCTTGCCCAGGCGCAGACCTTGATTCGCCTTTTCCCCCGCCAACGAGAAAAGATTATTATCAAATGGGTTGCTTTTGCACTCATCACCCTCGACGTCATTTTTAGCGCCATTACGAGCTTCCAATACTCGGATAACGGCATCAACACCAATGTGCGACCCAAGAACTTTGTTCATCCCGTCCCAGCCCTCAGCTACTTATTCCAGCTTTCTTTGGGTCTCTTGTACGCGGCCTGGGTCGTCTACTTTGCGCTCATGAAGAAGCGCTACGCATTTTATCATCCCTTTATGAAGAATATCACCCTTGTCGCCATTATATCAATTACCTCGATCTTGATCCCCGTCGTCTTCTTTATTCTCGATATTTCACAACCCGAGTTCACCGGATGGGGAGATTACGTGAGATGGGTTGGCGCCGCGGCCGCCAGTGTGGTTGTGTGGGAGTGGGTGGAGAGAATCGAGGCGTTGGAACGGGAGGAGAAGAAGGATGGTATTCTCGGCCGAGAGGTCTTTGATGGCGACGACACGCTTGAGATTAACGCCTCCGAGTTCCCATGGCTTCGAAATCGAAAGAACAGGAAAGGGGGAGGAGATGGCAATGGCATCGGAAACGGCGGCGGTAGCGGAGAACGACAGCAAGGAGCTTCAACCGCGGCCAATGGATGGGCCAATTATTCCAACATCACGAACCGATATCGTGGGCAGGGCAATGATGTCCCTGGGGAGACTACTGAACTGACAGCGCAGAGAAGTATGGGCAATATCTTGCGACCTGCAATCTGGCCAACCCGCCCAGCGCCTGCAGTTACGCCCATCAGCCGAACCGATACTGCCAGCGCGGCGAGCACGGTCTATGCCGTGCGATACCAGCCACCGTCTGAAGCGACAACCCGAACTCCTGATCCCCTGCCCCAACAGAGCATGGTGGATCTGAGCCAACAGAACAGCTCCCCGCAGAGCCACCCGGCGAGCGACGAGCCCAGCCCCTCGAGTCAAGCGCCAGCCTCAGTACAGAACGGTCATGTTGTATCACCTGCAGCCCGACCATCGGTGGATTTGGAGGCAAACTCGCCAAATACTCCGACACATGGCGGTTGGCGGAGTCTCACCTTTGCGAGCCCAATTTTCCGTCGTTCGAGTGAGGATTCGCCACAAAGGGTTGTACAGAACCCGCAGCACATCCCAGAACCCGAGCATCGAGGAAGGGCAACCGAGACAAGTCGATGGGATCTACGGGCTCGTCTGGAAGACTTTGCGGCAAATCAAGCCGAAAAACTGCGGGATCGCATGCGGACAACACCCAACACAGAAAGCCTTCCTGTCACTGTGATCCCTGCACCGCCGCGAAGAGGAGCCGCGCTTCAGCAGGTTCTCGAGGAGGAGGAACTAAATACAACGGAGCAGCGGTCGACCAGCGGGGAGGCTTTTGCGAACAGCGGCAGTTCCAACAGCCACAGCAGCGCATCAAGAGACGCATCAGGAGAGATGGCACAACTAGACAGGAGTCGAAGCACGTTTTCTGGAAGCCAGCAGGGTGAACCAGCTATCCCGCCCAACAACCCACCGCTATGGCGGGGGGTACAGTCCAGGATGATGTACGAGGATGACTATTACTATTCTGGCGAAGAGGATGACTCGTTGTCAGAGGGTTCATCTCTGGATCACCGGCGACAAGACCCTGACTCGACAGGTCTGCCACGAGCAACTTGAGCGAAGCTTCTGTGTCATTACTATTGCATCTAGCGAGGCGTTGTTTTTTTCTGACTGGGTTGTGCATCGGGATGGCAAGCATGTTTGGTTCGGGAGCATTCGTACGAAAGATACCCTGGGGGACGATTTGACCATGATTCCTACATGTATATCCGTGGGATGGTCGTAACTGAGGTCATTCACGGGACGTCAATATAGCATATATATATAGCATGTGGACTGGGACTCGAGACATAGCATTTGGCGTTAGGGGAAACGGGCAAGGGACGAGGAGAATGAGTCAATGGACGACGCGTATATATCTGGAGAGATCACGTCGCTCAGATTCATCTGAGGCTGGGGATAGCACGACATAACGTCGTCGTGGAAATCAAGTCAGCATGTTTTGATTCATGGTTGACGTGTTGATGGGACCATTGTATGATTGAGGCCCCTTTTTTCCATAACAGTGATCTCGGAGCACATGGGCCACAAAGCGATCCAGGGTCCAATGAGATCTGCTCATTGATATACGCATGCGAACAAATACTGTTAACGACCTCCATGGAGCCGTTGAGCTGTGTGTGATACAGCATGTCCTAGAGCGGGCCATAATACCTTTGTTGCCCTACTTCAGAATCTTATCTCACCAGTGGAGGTTTGATGACTGTGCATTCAGCAAGTCAGCCACACTCGCCAGTCTCGGCATGACGTCTTCGTACATTGGCTGCATGGGCGCTCCCCGACACACATGTCATCTGCAAACAACACAACAAGATGGTGGCCCGAACTGGAAACGGAAGGCCATGGATATTCGGCAAGCCCGGGGACAGGACAAAAAGAGCAGACGAGTAGTGGAACGACCATGGTCGATTTTTTCCTCAAAACATTAGAGGGACCCCGAAAGGGGAAGGGGACGAATCGTTCGTTCACATGCTACTTGGATATGAGATGGGAGATTAAACTTGATTTTCTTGGGGGGAAGAAGGGCATGTGACCCCACAATGACTTGGTGCTGCACTGCGTACATCAGACTACAGGGGGGTTTAACGGTCACAAGTTGGGGTTTGACAGCCGAGTATGAGTTTACATCAATAGATAAAAAAGGTTTTAGGTTTGATTTTTATTTCTTAAAGGCCTGGCGAAGCAATTAAACGTTAAAACAAAGGTGGTTTAAATTAAGGGAGGGATACGAAAATTCAACATCAGGCTCCCGGGACTCGCGGAACAACCCACTGGTGGGAACGGCGGGGGCACATGTCTGATCACCAACGCCCCTGAAGAGCAACCCACTGGCAAGCCCTAGGGCGCTGCAAGAAGCAGACTCGAGAGCGCTAATTGGACCCTGAAAAAAAAATTGCTGCAAAGTTTCCTGGGGGGCGTTAATCTCAATTTGGAGCCCACCTCTCTGCGGTTTTGATTGATGAGAAGAAGGAGGGAGCCGGAAAGGGTTGACGAAGGAACGGCATGTCATTTCCCCCGGAAACCAGACGCAGAGAAGCATCAAGCTCTGTTTATACCTGCAATAAGAAGGCATTCACGCCGACTCCGTATCCGACCAGAGCAGGTAATCCGGCGGAGTAGGTAAGCCATCAACCCCCAAACGACGGCAGTAGCTCCCCCAGACGGACATCATCATCATCATCATCATCCGTCACCGTCAATCAAAAACGACGGAAGCAACCCTGTCGCCAGCGACTTCCATTGCATTTACACAAGCCCACCAGCCCCCGAGCAGCCAATCAGCAGCCCTGCTCGTCCGCCCGCTGCCCGCCTCGGCTTACCC
>JABFFE010000411.1:0-24171 GCA_013623625.1 Fusarium setosum | reverse complement strand
GTTCAAACCCACCCGCTTCGCGCCCCGTTTCCCCTTCCAGACCACCTGGGTCAACTACCTCGGCTTCAATTCCACCCTCGCCCTCCCGCCTCTCCCCGCCGGCTCCGGGAGCCAGGACGAGCTGCCCGGCACCGACCGCTGGTGCTCTGTCGTTCCCTATCAGTGGAGCCCGAGATGTAAGCTGGGCTGGTTCGACGTTGCCCAGCACCGTGACCATGAGGGCAAGTTGACGGGTGAGCATGACAACTTTTGGCCGGGTTGGGGCAGGTGGCAGATTGGTATCAAGATGGAGGATGCTGTTATCAAGTTTGATCATCCTGAGACTTGGCAGCCTCCCAGGACGAGCCAGTAAAGACTTTGAGTGACAAAGTAGTCCACGCCATACGCACAAAACAAATGCTCTGTTGAATGGTCCAATCTTATCTATCTTGAGGACCGTTGGGATCCGAACAAGAAGAGTCATACAGATACTGAATAACTAAGCAAATGCCTCTTTACCAGAACGCCCTCCAACTCCGATGCGCATGGAAATCCTTCTCCAACCCCTGGGCCAGCAGGTTGCCTCTGCTGGCTCACCGAATCAGTGTAACAAAGGCCCCAGTCTAAGCAACAAAGACAAAAGTTCATAGGGCAGCCCACTGCTCGCCCTTCCAGGCCGTCCGTTAGGTCATTAATAAAGGTCAACCAAGTCGTACACATCGCTCCAACCACTGGATCCGCCCAGGCGCCTACCAACAACAACCCGGGCATGCTCCATGTGCTTGTTGCAATATCCTCCTCATGTCCATCTACGAACAACCCATGCACCTTTCTAAGGCTGTCCGTACATCTGGGCTACAAGCATGTGCTACTCAAAGCCTGCCTCAAGTCGCCCAGATCATGCATGTAGCAGCCGTGGCGCGTAGCCAAGGCTACCTATCCCTCGGGAAGCCGATTTGAGAAATGTTTCACCTCAGTCGGCTCTACCCATCCTATGTCAGTACCGAGTCGGAAGGGTCCGATCCGGTGGCGCGGTCCATCATCATGTGCATCTCGGCAAGAGTAAAATCCTGCTAGACGTTCCCATCGTAAATTCCCTCATTCAGCGGCTCCAGTTCCTGCCTTCTTTGCCACCACCTCTCGGGCGTAAAACTCAACGAGCATAGTCGCATATGCTTCCAGGTCTTCCACTGGAACGGCAAGTCGGAAATCGTTGAGAAGGAGGAACTGAAGCTCGAGATGGTTCAGTTCAACGAGTGGCAGCCCGCCGACCTATTGCCAGCTTGTCAGTAAACTCAGACCAGACAAATAAAAGCTTTGAAGCACGAATACACACCTTAGCATATCTCGAGTTGGTATAAAATACGTCGGAAAAGAACTTGCTCGCACACGTCACCCCAGAAATGATCAGGCGGTGAATGTTGAAGCTGTCGACAACAAAATACGTGGCAGCTGCCATGGCACCGTGGTCATTCGGAGTAGATGTCCCCCTATTACTGCTTTGCCGACTGGGCCGGCTTGAATCAACCATTTCCTCGTCGTCATCGTCCGCGAGATCCGAGTCACTTTCGTCCGAATCATCTGTTCCCTCATCACGCATGTGAGTATCTTGGGAGGCGGTCGAGGTTGCTTGACGAGACTCTCTTTGTCTTCGTGCTTCCTCGCTCTTCATCACCATATCGTTCACACGTTCTGTCATGCGGTCAAAGTAAACCAGAAGGCTCAGGAATACTTCATATGTAGTAGGACAGTATTTGTGTATCCGCGAGAGATAGCTGAGAATGGTGATAGCTGGCACGTTCTTGCCATGGAACGCAAGAACTGAATGATTCAGGGACGAGATGGAGCTGCCGCTCGTATCGCTGGACTGGTTGGCCTGCTGCTGATGCGCCACGTTGCGTTGCATCGCATCGTGTTGTAGGTCATTGGTAGTGGTAATCTTGGTCAAGAGCGCAGCAACCATCTCGATAATGTCCCCAATAGGCATGCCACTGATTTCATACTTCATCTGCTGGAGAGGCGGATCGTTGAGAATGCCGGAGCCCCCATTGCCAGACAGCAAGTCGGCGCTGGCCAGACTCTGGATATGTGCAAGGTCACGAATGTGAATAACAGTCTGCTCTGGTGGTTGGGATGATGCGCTGGACAGAGGATAGGAGGGGTTTGGTATTTGGAAGTCGTCGGAAGCAGGAGAAGGCTGCTGTTGGGTGGCAGGGTCAGTAGGGGTCGGGCCGGATCGCGGAGCGTGACCTAGGGGACCAGAGTCCCTCGCGTCAGATGCCATAGACGAGCTCTTTGCATTATCGGCGTGAGCGGGACCGGTAGCAGCGGATGGCGATGAGGATGGGGGCGGGGAAGGGAAGCGTGAGGCTCCGCCGGTGGCCGACACGTGGGCGGCTCCGTGGCCCGCAGGCACGGGGGTAGACCCCGATACTGATGCAGATGTGGGCGCGGTCGCGGTCGCGGGTGACCACGTCGTGGGGTTGGTGTTGTGGTTGTTGCTGAAATCGGCGGCGGGATCTGTGCGTTGGGCTCGCGGGGTAGCAGAACGTCGCGATCGGCTAACAGAACGATAAGACGAAGACGAGTCGTGAGAGCGTTGGTGTTGGAGGGAAGGGTTGGCAATCATGTTATGAAAGTATGAGGAATCCGAGACGTAGTCGCCGATCACAGCAGCCATAACATCGCTATCGTGCGAGAAGTCGTCGGTGAGGGCGAGGATGGTAGGATTAGGGTATACAGAGGGGTACGTGTGCTGTCGCTGGTTTCGCCGAGAGTGAAAAAAAAAGATATCGTAAACGGCAACTCGACTGCAGGAGAAAAGAAACGTATTATTAGCTCTCGAGATCAGGGTCGATCATGTGGTAAAGGGTATGTCGCTCGGCGGGGAAGATGAGGCGTGAGAATGGACGAGGCGAGGAAAATGGAGGCGATGACGATAGCGAGGGCCAGGTTGGCTTGAGGGATCGAAATGAGGATCAAGACCGAAATGGAGGGGACGAAGAAGAGGAGGTGATAGGATCGGCCCGGTGGAGACGAGCAGGACAAGCCAGATTTGGAGGCTGAGGAGAGCAACAAGAACAGAGGAGAGAGCCCGATGAGGAGGAGGAGAGGCAAGGTCAGCCTGGTGCGGCGGTGGTGCTGTAAATGATGACTAGCCAGTGGTCGCGCGGGCGTCGTCCAGTGGGCGGGCGTCCAACAGGCTGGTGGTGAGTGGTCCATCCAAGAGTGGCCCGGCACCACAAAGCGCACCAGCGGTCCCTTCAACAATCGCCCCTCAGCCCTCGTGGGTGAGCTAGCGGGTACCGTGTGGTGGCCGGAGCGGGTGGCCGAACGGATGGTGGGGGTGAGCCTCGAGGCTTTGAAAGCCTGTCCAGGTGGGAATTGGCGCTGCGCCGACTCAGGCTCCCGACAAAAACTCGGGACGGAGGAGAACGTTGACGGAGAGTGTTGACTCGGTGTTAGATGTCCTTCCCCTGATTGGTGCGTCCTTGCAGCGTCATGTCAAGCCTCTGTCAGGGTTCTGAGAGTTTTTTTTTTGTCCTTTCTTTTTCTGGGGTTCTCAAGGGTGTGTTGTGTGTGTGCCTGGGCTCGTTCATCTTTATTCCCTCGTGGAATCCATCGAAGCAGCAAGGAATTCTCGAGTGGGGCGAGGTGTCATTCGTCGTCGATCATCCGGCGTCAAGAGAATGTTCAAGATAGCGTTCCATTTCGATGGACTTTTCGTCATTTATTGACGGCAAGCATCATTGCGCAGGTGCATGGTAAACACGGAAGCTCATGCTATCCGGATTGGGTGACCTCAAACGGTCGAAGACGAGTGCAGAGGTGTGGTGACAGTTCGTCGCAGCCATGCGAAACGAGGCGTTACACAGGATACAGCCAAGCAACCGCAGTGGCGTTGTGAATTTGCATCATGACAACAGCGCAGACTGGCGACGTCACCACCCTTTCCAGTAAATGCACATGTATCGGCACATGTTTCGGGGCCTGACGGGGCTGACTCGGTCCCTGACTCTCTTTCGCCTCAAGTGTAACTGTCCATCGCCGGCTGTCTGCGTCTCTGCGACAGTTTATGACCTCACCCGCCTTCAGTTGACCTCATAACTCAACGCGGCGCGTCAAATAACGAGCATCAAAGTGAAGGAGGGACAGCATGCACAACCATGCAGGGGCGGTAAAGATAAGGAAGTTGACTGGGTGGTACTGATAGGCAGAAGACACAGCTAAAGATGCAGCTATGCAAAGCAAAGGAAATAGTCCACTTACTGAAAGCTTCAGTTCCAGAGTGTTCGTGGTCCTGGGTCTCGCCGAAGCACAAGTGAGAAAGAAAGTCAAAGTGATGTTGATGCAGTGCGAGTCGAAGATAGGATCCAATATAATATGGTGGCCAAAAGAGTTCTCAGGATATTGGTAGGTTAAGTTAGTTGCCGGCCGGGTACAATTGGCCTCCTTGAAGCGCGATCCAAGGTCCAACAACCAGCAAATTGGCGCCAGGTGTGCGCGTGCATGCGCGTGTTCCGGCGAAGGCGACGGCGGCGGCGGCGAGCGACGAGCGGAGCGGAGCGCAGTGTGGCGGGGAACAGGTCCAGAGCTGTCTCCGATCAAACGCTTTCGAGGTAAATGAGACGACACAGAGACGCGGTCCCAGGAACGGCGGCTATCAAGTCAGCTGCTTGCTGGGACAAGCGTTGAGGCTGAGTTACCTGTGTGCGCTTGCTCTTATCGTGCAGGGAGGCTAGAAGTGTTTTGAAGTTTGAAGGATGCAACCAGACGAAAAAAGGTGTCGCCAAAACGTTGGGCTCTGCCGCGATGGGCACGGGCCCGGCAAGTCAAATGGGTTACGGAGAGGGAATGCCGCTGTGGAAATGGCGGTCGAATGCGGCAATAGCAGTTCAACCTAAAAGTTGAAGGCTCCGGCAGCGAGAGCCCATCAGAGACAGAGCTGGCGCCTCAAGTCGGCCACGAGCGCCAGCCGCGAGACCTCAGTCCAACTTCGCAAGCCTCGCGGAGGGGGGCACGTCAACGAATCGAATGACACGGCTCCGAATGACAGTAGAACCTCGGTCGACGAAAGCAGCTTGGCCCAACCGGCTTTGACACTCGTACGGTCCGTCCGCTGGCACTGGTCTGGATCTGGATCTGGGTCCAGGTCTGGAAGTGGCCTGTCGACAGTGGGCTCGAGCTCTCCGCGGTGGAGTTGAGGATGGGGAACAGAGTTGATCAACAACTTGATAGTGGTGGTAATCACGTCTCAGGATACGTAAGGCCTAGTGAGGTGCTGTATGTAAGAAACGAAGGGCGAAAAACGTGGGCATTGTGATGTGCGCAGTTGGTGGGAGGAGGGATGTTGTTGAAATCTTGGGGCGAGAAGTCGACAAGTGCCATGGGCATCAGGTCCTTCCTTGTTGATTGCTTCGCTTGATTCTTATTCCTTCCTTCCTCCCAGGTTGCTCGCACGCTTGCTTCTTTAGGACGCACCTTCCCCAAACAAAAATCCACGCAATGTCATCATACGGGCAGGAGCCTATGACCCCCTTACAACAGAAGCGCACCTTGATATATCACGCATCTTTCTACCCTATCCTATCGCCATATCGGGCTTCACTCGAACAATAGGCCAGATGTTCAGGGGGTAACACATAAACCCAACGGGAGGTTTGGACACCCCAAAGTCACTCTACCTGTCACTCCCCAGTTCCCCGAAAAGCCAAGGCCGAACCGCAGCCAAGGCCCGTCGCACGTGGGCAGACTCAGCCTCTGCGGGGGCACCCGTGGACGGCCAGAATTCGGGGTCAAGTACCGGTACCTCGCTATTAAGCGAAGGGCCGGATCCGACTGCAAAACATCCGCGGGCCGGAGGCATTACCGTTGACACGGAGTTGGGCTGTTGCCTCCGATAGAGCATGGATGGCAATGCAACCAAGAAATGCGGCCTCCAGCTACATACACATACACCTTCGGAGAATAATCAACTGACGATGTGTTTGAACTGATAAGTTCTTGTGCATAGAGTGTGGATGGCAGGGACACCCAAGGATATCCGGCCGTATCCCCTGCAGATAGACAAGGGCCTCGTTTCAACAGCACATCACCAACATCGTCACCCACAGAGCGGCTTACAAGAGGAAAAAGAGAACCCCTTCATGTCCTCGAAGCGTCTCTTAAGAAGAATTTCAAAGGACAACAGACCTCATCTCCAGTCTCTTGCGTCCGCTTCCCCTGCGCAAGAGTCTCCACCATATATACACCTAGGACAGTCCACTAACAAGGCCACACGGGACACGATCCTGCACTGCAACCTCCTCGGGACCGGCTGGACTCTCACGGTTGCGCTCTATTATGCACGTTTTTCACCGATATGGCCATCGTCGCCCAACAATGCCATGCAGCAAGTGCCCGATCCTTGGCTCCGGGTGGCTCCCTCGACTACCCCAACGCAGCGATCGGCCCTCACCTTGCCTCGGTCTTATGCGTCCACACGTGCCCTCTCCAGGTGCCTCACTCTCCTCCATGATAAAGGATCGGCCATCATCCTGATACGAAGCTGCAGCGGAAAACACAATGCTAATTCATGCTATCAGTTTTCACCGCCTGTCGGCCAGCTTCGTAATTAATACATGACCGCCTGGCCAGCTCACAAGGCAACAAAGCCCAAGCGCCTCACATATGCTGAAACCAACCACACAGCTATTGTCCCTGGAGCACATGGCACTTGTTCATCTCGACTCCAATCTTGCATCGCTGGCCAGCAGATTCTTTTTGTGTCCGCGTGTCTGTTTCTCGCACACTCCTCATTCGTCGCCTCAAATCCACCTTGTCCTGCAAGTCTCCCTGTACCACTCTCATCTCGCGCTCAAAGCCTCTTTCTAGAAGAGCGGTGAATGATCTTGGGATCAATTTTCAGCCGTGGATGCGCTTCCTGCTTCAGCGAGAGATTAGATTGTTTCCCGTTTTATTCTGCTCTGTTGGGTCCCTGTCCTGGACTTCCGACACCGGGCTTGGATCACAGTGCTCATATCCCTTCACATCCATACTACGTACTCCCGGATGCTCTCCTGCCATTCGTCCTGATATCAAGATCCCGTCGAGATCCTCACCCAGACTAAGCGGCCCGCTCTAGATGCCGCTCCCGTTCCGCTCACACAGTGGATCTTGGTTGGTTCTCGGGAAATTCGGTAAATGCTCCATCTTGATTGATCTGATTACCTAGTGTACAGCGCCGAGTGATGTCTAGCCTTCTGCCTCTATCATTCATTGTTCAGCCTTGAAGAGTTCAGCCATCGGCCTCTCCATGTCTGTCATTCCGGCAACCTTTCTGGGGCGCAGATGGGAGTCTCGTCCTCATTCCACGCCCTGTTTATTTCATGATGAGTTCCATAGCATCCCAGCTCGTGGTAGATTATTCCCATTCCTCACATTGTCCTTCCGTATGAGGACCCTCAGTCGTGCCGCACCGCATAGTCAGTATCAGGGAGATACAGGTGTCGGTCGGCACCATCCTTGGTGAGCACCACCATACGGATAACACCTCCAGAGCTACCATCCCACTTGATGGCCTCCCTCAGTGCTCCCTTGACAAAGTTGACGGCGTCATCTTTCTCCATGCCCTCTTGCCAGTGGGCGTCACAGTAACCGTAGATGTAAGTCGATCCGGAGCCGCCGATAGCATAAGATTGCTTGTGAAGAGAACCGCCCAGGGGAATGGAGTATACTTGGCCGCCGAATCGCTCGTCCCAGCCAGCGATGATGAGACCAGCCCTATTGATGTTGATTAGTCCCTACAACAGCCTGGGAGATGAGTTAAAGGCGCTATGACGTACGACAGGCGGTCCTTGTTGGCATAGCAGATCTCTTGGAAGATTGACGCAGCGGTCTGGGTCATGGGAGGCTTGCCATTCATCATGGCAAACAGCCCAAGCTGGTATTGCACAATGTCGGCAACAGCCTGGGTGTCGGCAGCTGAGCCAGATCGGCAGCACCAGATGGTGTCGTGTACTCTCGTCAGCTTGTCGGTCACTCGGTTGGCGATATAGGCACCGGTCGTTGTTCGTGAATCCGCACCTGCACACCGCGGGGTCAATAGTCTGCATCCAAAAATGCTCGAATGGGATACACATACCCAGAATGACACCGTCCTTGAAGGTAACCGCCATGCTATTATCAGGTTAAGCTATGTCGTTGCCCTCATCAGGGAGGCCACATACATGGACGTTCCCAAGCTTGAAGTCGATTAGCAATCAGCGCAAACCACAGGAAACAGAATGCGATACTCACTTCACCTCTCCCTTCTTCAAGCGATCCATGTCCACATGGATTCCATCTAGCGACGTTGGTAAGCTTCCACCTTGACAACACCAGGCTATGACGAAAGAGCTTCCAACGCACCCTCATTCAACACTCCAGCGTGGCCAAACTCCATGATTGCGGGTCGTAGATTTATTTGCTCGGTATTTTGGGGGAAAAGGCGGTCGAATGGTCCGGATGCGTGGGTTGTGATGTTTGGTCGTCGTTGGTCGCTGCTTGGGGAAGGCTGGAGCTCAAGTGAAGCTCAAGGCAGCTCTGAACGCGCAGCCGCGCCACGGCCAGCTGGCTAGCACGTGATACATCACGTGCTTCATGGTTCAAGATGCAGCACCGTTGTGACGGTCTATCTTCTATTTGAAGCTCAGGAAATGGATTTTAGTGTTGCAGTACATTCCAAATGGCTTATAGTATTCAACCTACTTTCGTGGAATCGCTTGGTTGAGGAAAACCATTATACCTATTCTAAGGAACACGTACGCCAGAGAGCCCATAGCATACCAGGCGGCCTGGTCCCGCCAGAACCAACAAAAAGTGCGCCTTGATTCCCATTTTTTAACAAATACTTGTGCAATAATTAGGCATGTAAGTTTTCAATGCTTGTGCAGCTCGGGGTCAGGTCCTTCAGCCTGAGCACCCTCAACGCCCTCCTTCTTCTTCTTGTCCTCGTCGCCACAGCCGCAGTCGTAGAAATCGCCAATCTTTTCGCAGTCGAACAGTGGCTTATGCACCCTCTCGTTGACGATGTTGTGGGCAAAGCATAGCCATCCAGCGGCGGCATTGCGGCTACTCGTCTGAGGCGGGTACTGGGCGAGCACCTTTTGGAAGTGCGCAGCGCACTGTCCGCAGGGGTAGAGTCGGGCAAAGAGGTGCATGAAAGTCTCGAGAGCCATGCGGTCCTCCTTGGTCGGTTCGTCGGGGAAGCGAGCCATCATCGTGTGGAGGAATTTCCAGGTCGCGTGGCCAAGTTCAGCCCTAGGAGAGCGGTTAGCAACTGTGACGTCTGGCCTGACAGCGTGAGAGGAGGCCGGTGAAACATACTTGAGCGTCGCATTCTCCAGCTTGGGCGCGATGGACTTGCCATCTAGCAGTCCCGCAGGGAGAGACTCGAGGTCAGCCGCGAATTCGGATCGAGGGGCATCCTTCAGGGGCTCTACAGCGTCATCGTCGAACTTGGGGAGGGCGCTGCGCGAGGGTCCGGAGAAGAAGTATGACAAGGTGAAGAAGGCCGCGAGGACCAGGACGAAGGTGAGGGTGAGATGCTGTCGGCGAGCCATGGCTTGAAGGACGATCAGAATGAGTGGAATGGAGGTTGGTCCTCCTCCGTTTGTGGTTGATGGCTCATGATGCCACGATAAGTTCCCAGCGAGGGCAGCCCGAGAGCACGGGTATCGGACGAGGCTACCCTTGTGATCTAGCCTATTGCGGCAAGAGGCCCTTGGCATCCTGAGGCAGTGGGTCCGGGCCATTGAGGCGAACGAGGCTTCAGATCAATCAAAAGTGTGGCACGAGTGGCTTCGATCTATTGGGTGGGGCCGGTCGTCACCGGAGTGGGTGCCCGGTGCGGTGGTGGGTCTCCGGCCGCCTCCGATTCTCCAACGTCGACTTTTCGGTTGGACATCTCCTTCGACTTCAGTTTCCGTTTCCTTTTTGGGCTTGGATCTTGCTTTTGTTTTTAGATGCCTAAATAAGATAAATCCATTTCCCATGCGGAGTATTCAATTCTCCTCCCAAGTACAGTAGTCTATTCGTCTTATCTGACCAGCCCTGCTCTCATATGAACGCATCTGCATCTCCCGTCGGCCCGCAAACTTAACCCAGACCCAATTAACCTCACCTTGCCGCAACTTTCAATTAGGTTGGGCGGCCCGAGGACCATGTAGAGTAGCGACTTCATGTTGAGAGGCATGTGATAATTCCCGCTGTGCCTCACATTTCCTTCATATTCGTATACGAAGCTGGCGGGTCTAGGTTAGTAAATAGTGCTGCCTCTCGTATTGGCCATCCGTTTCGATATATATTTGTTAGTATGATGGTATTTTTACTTAGCATATGCCATCTGACGGTGGACTCGCTCACCATTCATACTATTCATACCGTCTTGTTTTAAGGGCAAGGTTAGTTGTTATTAACTCGCGGCCACACCCATCCACGCTTGACGATCAAACACATACCCAGCATATACAACCAATAGTTAGGAGTCCATATTACCGCCCCATATCATCATGGAATCGGCTGGCAGATCGCAACACCCAATAAAACCCCGAGACAAAGACCGTCCCATGCAAAGCAGCGACGTTGTATCGGATAGATTCGCTATGAATTTACCCTATACTTCAACCATACATGTCATGGGGAAACTTCCCAACTACATGCTGTTGGACCATGATGTGTGTGGCCTTGAGTGAATTGGGGCTCTTTGTTTGCCCTGCGCTGGAATTAAATGTCATACATATTTAAGTGGCGGGATTGACCAAGTATTGGTGATGACAGCTTTCCGCCACCAAGCTATAGACATAGAATAGAACCCTCCCAACGCCACGGTTATATTGGACAATAACCAGCTCCCAGACTAGGAAAGATCATGAAAGCAGAGGATCGATACAAAAACCGACATCTCGCGGGCCTCTCAGGCAGGAGGGGGGAGAACAGAAAACTACTAGAAGTTTCCTCGACAACGATAGGTGCAAATATGCGTTGATGGAGACAGAATTAGACACCGGGATAGCAACCGAAAAACTTCAATTTAGAGTATGAAACCAGGGGCAGAAGGCGTCTGATGGCGACTCAGCACCGGAATGCATTCAATGAGATGTCATAGCTAGCACAGTCTGACTGCTTTTCACAAGCCCCAACACCAAGGAGAATATCAGACACGGCACGTCGCTGACGTAGCTGGCTACAACACGACGGGGACTTTTGCGAAATAAACTTGTCTCGAACCCGCCATGGCGTCTCAAGCATAGATTGACTGACCCTACGAGTGAGCACCCCTACGCAACGGTCACGAAAGAGGCAATCATTCTATCAATAACAACACTCACCGAACCCCAATCCTACGACTGACCGACGACGATCCATCATCCAACCTCCTTTTCCACTTTCCATTCCAGTCCCGCCCCGTTTTGCTCAACCGGTAGAAAAAAAAAAAAAAGCTCCTTACCTACGAAAGGCATTCAGCAGAGCTGCGAATTATCAGGGGCTATTTGGACACCATTCCAAAGGCCGGCAGTGAGCAAACACCGGTTAATCTCAGCATCTGAGACGATCGAAACCACTGGGGCAGATGAGAATTTGCCAACACATGGTTGGGAAACCCACATGTTTAGCACGATGCCGACTTGGCCAAGAGATGTCTGGTATGCAACGAACGGTGGGAGTCACAGTCGAAGGGAGAACTGAACGCAACTCCACGTCTCTGTTCTGAAGGGGGCGATCCGGACGGTTCCAGATGAGACGAAACAAAGCCGTTGGCAAGGTCTTGCTTTCTCTAGCCTCGTCGTCATATGAGGACAGCCTCCCGCTCCCGTCATTAAACAAAGGACCACGTTGCATACTTGGTGAATTGAAGGAAGATTGAAGAATACCCAGGAGATTTCAGTCGGAATATAATCACACACTTGCATGTGACAAGACAGAAGCATAGACACATGCCACCCGTTGACTTCAGCCACTAGGCTTGACGGTACAGCTCGAATAGTAAGGGGGAAGCCACTCGGGAGAGCATCGCGGTTCACAACACCGGAGGCCTTCACGCTGTGACTCAATTGAACTCGGGACTTTATTACCTCGCCTTCGAAAAAGAGAGCCACCTGCTCTATTGATTCAGGCGAGACGAGCCGCGGGCGGCCTTGTCTCAGGCCATCGCGTGTCCGCCATTCCTTTTTGTCTTGGCCCAGCCGGACGATCATTGCCGGCAATGCCATATCTGAACGTGTGCCGTTCAGAGTCATCATTATTGTCGGGCTGTTTCTCGACGGGGCCAGGTGTTTCGTTTCAGGGAGAGTCAGCTAATGAATTGACATGGGGGCCGATTGACGCGAGGGAGAGGAAGGAGAAGCGTCTACAACACGCGCCTGCAACCGGCTTCCTTTAGACCCGGTGGAGAGACAGCGGTAGGGCAACGGTGGCCGGGTACGGTAGTGGTGATGCTGGTGAACTGTGGAGGCAACGCAGGTGTGTGGTGTGGCGGACGCCCTTCAGGCTTCAACCAAGAGCTGCGGCCGCCTGAGGGAGAGAAGTTGCGATGGGTCGATGGGAGTTTCCACATTGTGCACTAGGTATTTTCCAGCTGAAGCGGAAGAGAGAGAGAGCTTGGTGTGATGAGGTGAACCTGGAGGGTTTCTTGGCATACATAGGAGACTTTGTGATGAACCTGGACTCTCTCCGAGCTACGAATAGGAGACTACAGGAGATCAAGCGCCGGGGAAGTAGTTATGCTGTTAGTTGGGCGGGAGGACATTGTACAAAGAAGGCAGTCGTTCAAGAGACTTGCAGGGGAGGCATGCCAAATCACAACCAAATTTGGCGAAGCCATCCCCAATTTGGGGGAGGGCCCTGGACAATTGTTCGTATTGTGGGCGCATGGCCGAGGAAGATCCTGGTCACTGCTCTTGAACGAGCCAGACAAGACACTAACAAGCAGTGGGTGCTTCAGGTGAGTCGAAGGGCTGCTCGAGCCTACCGCGAAGCAGCACATGGACAGAGAATGGGTTGAGGTGCAGGCAGCTGAACATACTGGCATTACACGATGCATACCGTGAGGTGGCATGGGCTTGAGAGGGAGCGGGATAGGTAGAGGCCGGATGCATAGTTTACGAACTCATTTATTCTTGGAGATGTACCAAGTATGCACTGGCATCGTGTCTATGTATAGCAGCTGTGTAGACGCGGTCACGGGTTGTGGGGGGCCAAGCAGGCAAGGGGAAATGGAGAAGGGGGAAATGTTATGGTGACATCGTAGAACAGATGTGAAATGAATCAGAGTCAATGTGGTGTTGAGCTGCAATCCGAGATGGTGATGGGCAATAGACTTCTGTTAGTGAGGAGGAGACGGACAGGCTAAAGAGCGAAAATGAGATGACACGGGAGGGAAGCAAAGCAAGATCCATCGGGACGCCCAATGGCTCCGGAAGTAGACTTTGCGCAGGGAGCAGCAGTAATAATAAGCACCAACAAGAGGATCTCGGAGTCGTCGGCAGATGAGGCGGACGGGAGAGCAACAAAGGAGCCCCGATGCCATGGCATGGACCCGCGTTGACAATGTGAGGAGCCTTGACAGTGAGAACACAACACAACACGAGAAAGCCATGTGCAAGAATGTGCAGTTGTGTGAGACATAAAAAAAAAGAACCCAACAGTGGCTGACGCGCAATCTCGGGGCGCTCGACCAACCGAATGGCTTCTTTGCTTCCGTCTCTAAGCTCGCGCATTTTTTTCCCTGAGCGTCCACGTGGAGTCGAGGAATTCGCTGCACGAAAGCCACTTGCAGTGAGAGACATTTCGAGCAGACACGAACCTCGGATTCGCTGCGTGAGCCAGCCAAGTAATCACATCAATCCATGATGACGGTGGCTCATGGACAATGTCTTGATCATATGGCCTGTCCAGCCACAATCACAAAAGTGTCCAGCCTCGGAAAACGCAACTGGAGGGATTCGGTAATGATGCTATTTCGTCCCAAGTCGTGGCCGGATGGGACAGTGGTTTGCGTCCTCTCAAGTAAATGCCGAGAGCATCCAATGATCAACGTTGCGTCCGATTCTTTTCTCGAAACTCTCTTTTGCAGAGATTCATGCCCGTTTCTTTCTTTTTTTGCCAGGTCCTTAACTTCTCACATTGGTGAGTCTTGCCGAGTAGCACCCGCGGCCAGGGAACCTAGACAGAACCCCCGGCCGCCCCCAGCCAGGATCCTCGTCTCCTATGCCACGGAACGCCAGGGAACAGGGGAGAGATAATTAAAGGCCCAAGCCTCTGTGGCCCAAGTGGCGCCCCGAGACGAAGCTAGGTGCTGCTAAGGCTTGTTCCAGCGGGTCTCTTCGTCTTCGTCCCTGCGTGCCTCTCGGTGTCCCCCTGTCGCCAACCCGTCGACTCGCTTCACGGCTTGGTTCCTGGCTTGCGGCGCCATGCCACGGGGTGGCCCTTTTGGCAGGGCGTTGAGTGGGACTGCGCTTCCACGGGCCCTGACTATCGACAGGGATCTGCCAGGGATTGGCTCGTCGGCAGGCTGCTGCTTGTGGTTTAGCTTGAGGTACACTATCCGTTGTCAGTAGATACTCGCCTCTTGCAGCAGATGATTAGGGAGATCGGAGTATCGCCGAGGGTCCTGGCTTGTATCCTTCATGCTTCCCGAACTGCGTGTGTAACCGCGCGTGGTAGGTTGCATCACCAACATCCACGCGCTGCCGTCGCATTATTCAAGGTTTTTCTTCGTTCATTCAGGAGCAGCCACCGTCAAATATTGTTCAAGCCACGGAGACTCACCAGTTTATGGCACGCGTGCCCGAGCAGGCCTTGTACGAGATGGCCAAGGTGGCCGACAAGGCTTGAATCCCAAGCGAGATCATCCTGAATTGCACACAATTCCATCAGTTCATGCTGCTTTTTCGTCCTGTTCTCTCCGTTTGAAACCTGGGCTGCCTCTAGGTCGGAGAGTGAGAAACAGAATCCTGAACTTGATGCGCACTGGATCAGATTCCAACCTGGGGGTTTCCAACTCGGAACAGTTCCCGTAGAACAAGGGAGAAGCAAAGACTGGAGTCAGGTAAAACGTGCACACGCAATCCTTTGCACAAGTCAGCCGTGCCGGGAACTCAGACGAGTGCCAAAGTGTGTAGATCTTAGAAGATCAGACGATTCTATGCTAAAATTGTCCACAAATTCCGCCCCCGTCCAATTGGCAGGCGCCATCTCAGCGCCTTCCCCTTGCATCTTGCAGGATCACTAAGATTGGCACGCACCCAGGATGCTCTCACACAGCGCCTGCCGCCTTCACAACTCGCACAATTCAGCTGTCATCACAGCATAATCGCATTCCACAGCCCACACTTCCCACTCCCGACCCAGCTCTCCGGCAGATGAGAGACACAGCGAGCGTTTGGGACCGGACGCTACGACACCCTCCGTCGATTTCCACCAACGACGCCGCTGTTGCATGGCATGTCATGTCGCCGTCTTTGTTCACCCTGTGCCGCACCAGCACCCATCAGCATACCGGTTTCCCCCCGTGTTACGTATACGCGCTTTCAAGGAGAGGACAAGAGAGGAGCCGAATTGACGACGTGGTCGACTATTAGCACGATGCTCTTTGCCTTTTCTCCTCCCGGTCTCGTGCCTCGATGGCCAGAACATAGTTCCCATCTCTCGTCCGGCTACTGTGCCGTGCCCTGGCATCATGGACATTCTTTCTGCGACGGTGCCGTAACAAGGCAATCTCAGCCACACCCTGGCTTGTTCACGGACTAAACCCCCTACAGATGAGATGTCGCCTTGGTACACCCAGCGGCCAACCCCCTTTTGTTGCGCAATTTCCAGGCGCCAGCCTGGGCGGGTTCTGTGTCTAGCCCACCCACCACCATCTCAAATCGCGTGCCCTAATTGTCCCTGAGGATCTTGGCCGGGCTGGGCTCAAGCTGCCTTCGGCGCGTCTGACGGACGCCGCAATGGTGAGCGAGCGATCTAGTCGTGCGCGGTCAAGAGTGCAAACAACCACGACGGACGCAGCATGTGGCTAGGCATTCGAAACAATTGCTCGCCGAGGAGAGGAAGAATAGCAGACGGCGGTTTGAAAGCATTCTCAAGGGCGACCCCATTGACATCCCTGCGTTTCTTCTGAATCGACACATCCCCACGTCTCGCACGATAGTGCGCTACTTGCAAAAACCAGCATCGGTACATTCCTTGTGACAGTCAATTACACGGCAATGCTCGTAGTCAGAGACCGACCCTCGTGTACTCGCTCGAGCCAGACGACAGTGTGGATGAGTCTATCACAAGCAGCCCCATCATCTTTGTTCGAGTTCCCCATTCCCATCCACACACGGTCGGCCTTTTCACTAGGGCCTGCGCCTCTCGATTCAAGCCCACCTCGACCCAACGGAGTACGAAACCGTGTACCTTTGTACCCTCTCGTGTGCGTTTCCAACGCTCAAGCTGCCAAAAAAAGTGTCCCACGGCCGGTCCACACACTCCCCCAGGTTCACTTCATGCTGGCTCACCCCCTACTCCCACCCTCACCCTCTGGCCACACTCCCTCCTCCGCTCTCGTCCCCTTGTCCCTGTCGTGTTTCCATGCCCTTCCCATCTCCCCATTCGCCTTCATTCCTTCCCTTCGCTGTTGGCCCTGTCGCTGTCCCTTCTTTTCTCCAGCCCTTTCTTTCTCTTTACTCCCCTTCCTCTCGTTTCCCTCTCCACACCGACCTCACCTCCTCCGACAAGATACAAGGCGTCGTCGACCGTCCCTTTTCGATTCTCGACAGCGCTCCCGCGCGTGCAAGCCGATCCCTCGAGACCCGTTTGCGTCTTTTCCCGACCCTCGGTGAACGTCTGGCAGCCCGTAGGACCTCTGGAGGTTCTAGCAGAAAAGCAAATGTCGGCGTAACGATTGATTGCGAACCCTCCCCCGCGAAACCGACAATCTCTCTCCCAGACCAGGACCCGATAAAAAGGAAGCCGTGACGGATATTGCCTCATCTGAACGACTCGCGCCTGTTTTGAATCCAATTTGACGAATTTTCGTCAGTCACTCATTTATTGCTTTTGAAACCGCATATACATACGCTCTACGCAAATTATATGTGAGTCTTGGCAGCTTCGTTCCATCTTTGGCTTGTTAGTGAGATGGAAATGGCTCGTGGAGTGGCGTTTATTCTTGGCTGCTGGGTAGCGGCTAGTTTGAATCAGCGAGACAATCACCACCAGTCTCGTCTCTACATTTAACAACGGTACATGAATGGCTGACAGCGTGAATTAGACCACACTCGTTGACATACTCTGTCAAGTACATTCGCTGCACCTAATTCCTGACAGTGAG
The DNA here is from genome assembly GCA_013623625.1 of Fusarium setosum. Classification (NCBI taxonomy): domain Eukaryota; kingdom Fungi; phylum Ascomycota; class Sordariomycetes; order Hypocreales; family Nectriaceae; genus Fusarium; species Fusarium setosum. Next base: position 6,857 of record JABFFE010000411.1, on the reverse strand, counting down.
TTTTGTCGACATCGTCGGTCAATGCTCATCTACTAATGACAGGACCAGCATACTCCCACGTCTTAGTTGACGGCCATCGTTATATCTCACCTCACCGTACATAGGAAGAGTTGGACACGCAGAAGAGAATCGAAAATGCACACCAAATCCCTTGCTGTAGCGGCCGCCTTCGCCCTCGCTTCGTCTAGCGTTGTCGAGGCGACCAGGCCTCGTATCTACTTCCCCCGACAAATCAGGCGAGAGTTTAGCAACAACGCGACAATCACAACTTCCGAGACCTTGCCTGCTCCCGAAAGCACAGTGGCTTCCCAATCCACCAAGCGAGAGACCCTCGACGAATTTCTGTCTAGCATCTTTGGCGATGAGATTGCGAGCACGGATGAAGACGATGCTGCTGATCCAACACTACCGGTGAACGTGGGCTTGAAGCGTCCCAAGTCTGGAGCCACCGGCAGTGCTCCAGCCCTAATTCTGCAACCAACAACAAGTACTGCTGCGGCGCAACCGGAAACGACGGTGGAGGAGACACAGCCCACTGTGGCCGCTTCAGAAACCGATACTGGCATTCTGCTTGCCCCTTCAGGCATCGTGACTACTTCCAACAAGCAGGTGGCTCAACCAACGACCAAGCCCAAGACCGAGCAACCAAAGGAGGAAACCGACAAGAAGCCTGCCGATTCGAAGCCCGCCGAGACTAACACCGTTCCTGTCAAGTCTGAAGCTCCCGTCAGCTCCGACCCAGTGCCTGAGACGACGGAGCAGCCTAAATCTGAGCCACAGGTGGATACGAAGACGGAGAAGCCCGCTCCTGCCAAGACGGAAACCCAGAAGCCTGCTCCCGTTGAGACCGAGACGACGAAGCCCGAGCCTGCTGATACGGAGACCAAGAAGCCCGCTCCTTCATCGGAGAAGGGCGTCGTGGACCCCGCTGAGAGCGTTGTTACCTCCGTTCTCCCTGTTGACACTGAGACGAAGCCTGCTTCTGTTGAGACCGAGACCAAGCCCAAGCCTGTTGAAACTCAGCCTAAGAAGCCCGAGACCGTCAACACGCAGACAAACAAGCCTGCTCCCGTCAGTACAGAGACCAAGCCGAAGGAGGAGCCTGTCGAAACTCAAACCCAGCCTGCTCCCGTCGAAACCAAGACTCAACCTAAGACTGAGCCTAAAGCTGAACCTGTCGAGACTCAGTCCAAGAAGCCCGTGAACACGGAGACCCAGAAGTCTGCTCCCGTCAAGACTGACACCCAGCCCAAGCCTGTTGAGACACAGACTCAGCAGTCTAAGCCCGTCGAGACCGAGACCCAGAAGCCTGCCCCTACGACTAAGGATGGCTTGCTGGACCCTGTCGAGAGTGTCGTGTCATCGATTCTTCCTGACCCGGTCAGCACCAAGCCAAAGAATCCCCAGACAGGAAATACCAAGACTCAGAAGCCTGTTCCTGTTGAAACAGAGACCAAGCCTGCGACTGAGCCCAAGACTGAGCCCGTCCAAAGTCAGACTCAACAGCCTGACCCTGCGGAGACGGAGACGGAGAAACCCAAGGTCAAGAAGCCTCAGCCTGTCGAGTCCGAAACCCAGCAGACTCAACCCATTGCGACTGAGACCCAGAAGCCTGCCCCAACAACCACTGGTGGCTTGCTGGATCCTGTTAAGAGCATTGTGTCATCAATTCTTCCTGACCCGGCCAGCACTAAGCCAAAGGAGCCCGCGACAGGCAACACCAAGACTCAGAAGCCTGGCAGTGTTGAGACAGAGACCACAAAGCCCGAACCGGTTGAGACTCAGACCCAGAAGCCCGGTACTGTTGAGACGGAGACCAAGCAGCCTCAGCCTGACACCGAGACGAAGAAGCCTGCCCCCACTACCAAGGATAGCTTGCTAGATCCTGTCAAGAGTATCGTGTCATCGATTCTCCCTGACCCTGTTGATACCAAGACTACCAACCCTCAGCCTCAGGAGACCAACACTCAGGCTCGACCAGACCAGACTCAATCTCAGCCCCAGCCTGACGAGACGAGCGCAACTCAAACGAAGGAGCCTCAGCGTGAGAACACGGATCCTGATGGCTCCAAGACTCTTCCCACCTTCAGTCTTGACAGTCCTTCCTCAAATGAGCCCACAACTGCTGCTCCTAGTACCGCCGCGACGACTAAGGGCGGCCTGCTGGCTCCCGTTGAGAGCATTCTTTCTTCGATCCTGCCTGCTGACAAGTCTACCGCCGCCGATGTCTCCGCCAAAGATCCTTCAGCCACATCGGCTCCCGTGTCAGCCCCTGGAGCTGTCCAGCCCACATCAGTTGTCAGCGGTGGAACTGATTCGCAGAAGACGCTCTCAAAGCCTTCGACTGATCCTGACACCACGGGTCTTCTTGACCTTAATCCGACCAGTCTTCTTCCTGATCCCACGGTGGTTCCTACTTCCATTCTCCCCAACCCTACAGAGATCAGCGACGTGACCTCGCTTCTTCCCAAGCCTTCAGATATCAGCGGTGTCACCTCGATCATTCCCAACCCCTCGGATATCAGTGATGTGACCTCGGTTCTTCCCGACCCTTCAAAGGCACTGACTGATATCCCCACTCTTCCGACGACGGTTCTTCCTGATCCTTCGGTCACTGGTTCTCCTGATCTCACTTCGATTCTGGATTCTTCGTTGCCTGAGACCACTCTCCTTGACCCAACCAATCTCCCCAACACTAGCCTTCCTGATGTGACCTCGGGTATTGATATCAACCCCACGAGCCTGCCTGACACAATCGTGCCCGTTCCTACGACTGGTAATGACACAGAGCCCCCGAACCCGACAAACACCAGGGGTCCTGATTCAACCGACGTGCCTACAGGTGCCAACACTCGACCAACAGATGGCACCCAGACAGGTCTGCCAGAAACCACTGGTGACTCGACTGATGCGCCTACCAATGTGACCGAGCCTGCTACTGAGCCCACTGGGTCGGCCAGCGGCTCGGCGCCTACTGGTAAGCCGGCTACTGAGACGGAGCCGCAGACCAAGGGCACTGCCACTGGCAAGCCCACGAAGCCCAGTACAGGAGCTGAGACTCAGAGCGCCCCTGCGACTGATGGAAAGGAGACCTCGGCTGTTGCTCCCACTGCCACCGAGGCCCAGCCTACAGACGAGCCGACGAGCCTGCCACCTCCGGTGCACACCGAGACTCACTCCGTGCCACCTGAGCAAACTCACCCTGCTCCCACCACCCTCGTTCCATCGGCTGCGGATCCTATCACCAGCATTCGGCCCACGGCTACGCTCACCAACACTGAAGCTTGGCTGCCCACGACCATTGTCTTCGAGCCCACCTCCAACACGGTTGCTCCCACTGCCCCTACGGAGACTACTACAACCACGGGTCTTCCTGCGGATATCCCTCGAGTTATTTTGCCTGATGACCCCAACAAGCCAATCCCTGAGGGCTCCATTCCTATCCAGCTTGGTTTCCTGTTCCCGCTCAACTACAAGTTTGTGGCAAGGAACACTGTTGCGGCCGCACAAGTCTTCAAGTACCTCCCGAAGGCACTGGGAGACGCCGGTGGCTTTAACCAGAACCGAGTTCTTGTCTCGAAGATTGTTCCCTATGACACCCAGGCCAAGTGGGGATATATCACGGCCCTTGCCAAGGTTTACTATCCCGAGAACATGATCGACAGTCTTCAGGCGGATCTTATCACCCCCAACTCTCTCCTCTATGACAACGAGTATGAGATTGTTCGCAACTTGACGTCGGTCATCAACACCAAGATTGACATTTTCGGTGATGAATCCGACGAGGACTCTGGTGATAACAACAACGGCCCAGACTACGGTGGGAACCAGAGCAACGACGGCTTTGGCAATGATGGCGAAGGAGACAAGACGGCCAAGCAGAAGGCTACCACTGCAGGTATCGCTGTTGGTGCCGCTGGTCTGAGTATCATGTACGGTGCTGCCATGTTCCTTGTTGCCCGACGGTACAAGCGCAAGAAGCAGCAGGGCCACCGCCGCACTAGCTCTATTGGCAGCAGCCAGCGTTCGTCTGAGATGCGATACACGGGCAATGGCAGCCCTGCCCTTATGGGAGGTGCGCTGATGAGCCGAGACTTCTCGGCGTACGGCGGCACCGCCACCGCGACTGACTCGGCGGCTGTCCGCCCTGGCGGCCGTGACAGCCACGGCAGTGGACGGAGCGGTATGGGCAACTCGGCCCGGACGGCGTACATCTCTGCGCCCGTCGCCGCGGAGAACTCGCTGGGATGGAACTGAGCGATCCCTCATCAGGACGGCCGATTTCCCTTGTCATTTTAAAAAAATTATCACATCTGTCTACTAGTGCGCTATTTCTTTTTACACTTCGATACCCTTCAGGTGGACTGTGACGACTATTCCGACCACTACGACGCGGTGACCATCGGTGGCACCAGATCGATGGATCGTGGGAAGAAGCGCTGCTGTCATGGCGGCTGGTCCCACTAGAAAATCCGCTCGCCATGAGCCTTCGACTCGAAATGTTTTCCTTACCTATGTCCTTTCTTCACCATGTTCACGAAGACGACGCGACGTCCGCCTTGGTCTTCATATAGACTTGCTGGTCGGTGACTCCGACCCTACATCATACTTATTATTTCTCACGCCTGGCGCCATCCAAGGGGTAGAGCCCCCACACACCTACACTTTCTTCTTCCGGCTCCATCCTGGCGACCTGGGCATCTTTTAATGCTTTTGGTTCCCCCTACTTTCTCTTCTTGTCGTTTCTTGTGTTCTCGTGGAGAAAACGGGTGGTGGATATGCAAGAGGTGGGATGCAACGGTGCGATGGCAGAGGATACGGAGACCGCTTGAATGCCTTGGCTACCTAGACGGGCGTTTCGGAATAAGAGACGGAACACGGGAGCAGGCCCGGATGCATGTCGACTTGTATATTAGAGAGGATTTTGTGTGGGGTATCCTCGGGAGATGACATGTATGCCATTTGTGGCCTGAGACGGGATGCAGCAGAGGCATCCCGTGTGAGGACAAGGACGATGATTGTTAGTGATGGTGTTGTGATGCAGAATATTCAAGATGTTAGAAAAGAAAAAAAATCAAAACCAAAAAGAGACGATGCATCTACCGATGAGAAGGAATTTGCCTCATCTGGTGCTTGAATTGAATTGCCAAAGTCATTTGTAACTGTCTCATAGTGACTGGTTGAGAGCATCGAGTCCCCAGGGCGCGATTGGTGCTAACTGCTACGATGGAATACCCCCAGGCTGAGATGCTTTCTTTGGATCTAGAGATTCATTCAGCGTTAATTCTTGGGGTTAAATTGCTCACTGCTGTGCCGTTAATGCACTCGAGATGGCGTTATTAGATGGGGTGGGTGTACCCCTTTTGGCTGACTGCTTGCGTGGATTTCCCAGAGAGGATAATCAGTATGTTGCATCGGAGACTCGATAAGGCGGGTATGCCGAGTCTCTGGCATGCAATAGACAAGCATTATGAAGCTCCAGTATGAGGGCCCCTGGCTCGGTACGGTTGCAATGGCTTGCTGGTCGTTCTTGGCTCACCTTATAGGCGCCCGTCGGCTATCTCAATGGAAGGTTTAGCTGGTCATGATATAAGCCGGGCATGTGTGTCAATAGCTCGCCTTGTTGGTTTTGCCTTGTCTGGTGCGTGGTTCCACGTCGTCTTTGCTTTGTCGCCTGTCTTCATCGGCCGCCCGCGTTTCCCGGCTGTCGAACCAAGTGGAGTAGCGAGTAATTTCCCCTTGCAGGAAACCTTGACGGTCGACCGCACTATGGCGGCGGCGCCAACGGTGCGGCGTTGCCTTGCATCCAGGGACCAGGGATCTGCTGCTTGTTGAACAAGAGTCCAGACCACGCCTTGCCAAGAAAAGCCCAAAAAGAGGAGCCTTGCTGATCAAGCCCCCCCTTGTCTGCTTGCTTTGCCGTGGCGTCTTTAGCAAGCTACGGAGCATTTTTCTTTTTCTTGATCTTCTTGTGTGTGTCTCTCTCTGTCTCCGCAGTGCCTCTTGCTCTTTACAGCTGGCGTTAGCTCGTCTTTCAGGCGATTTTACCCCTGGGCTTGTGCGCGTGGCGGGGAAGGTTAGGTAGTCGACATTTTTTGGCGCGTGGCGTCCTTGGAACTATTGGACGGGTAGAGAGCTATTAATGGGAGCTTTGAAAGAGGTAAAAAGGACTGACCCCGACTGGAGGGGGGGAGGGGGGAAAGGAAGAGACGGGAGGTCTAGACAGAACAAGAAGCTCGGTATCGGTAGGTGGCCTTGGCATTGGGATTGTAAGGCCAGCATGGGGAGATCGGAGAAAGGAGCGGAAGGATGAGGAGGGAGCTAGAGGAACAGGGGCATGATTCCATATCTGGGACGCGTCAGGCCAGTGGGCTCTTCTTGTTCTTTTGTGAATCCCCATGTCCCATCAGCTGAGAAGCCAGGGAGCGGCACGGTTACCGGCCGCGGTCCACCGGTGTCAGCGATGGCGGCAAGCTCGAGCGGATGGCTCAGTTGAAGATTGGGGAAACCCCAAGTCAAGAAGATTAGATGAGTTGACAGTCCGGCTTGAATTGTCAGCACAGAGTAGAGCGCTTGGCAGAGTGTCGTGGCGGCGCCAAGGCGGTTGAAGATGGCGGCTGGCTTCCCTTTTTGAACATGTCTAGACTCTTTTTTCTTGCTTTATTTCCATTTAGGCTTGTGTAGTCACATTGATGTCTTACACGCGCGTGTGTCCGTCTGAAAAACGGAGAGTGGGAGAAGTGTGGTTCGCGCGGCGCCCCGTTGATATGTGGTGGGCCGACAAAGTGCACATGGGGGGGAGGGTTCAGGGGCCGGGATGCCCAGTCTGGGACGGAGGAGCGTAGGAATGTGTAAGG